>JAQJVL010004189.1:0-48563 GCA_035578905.1 Stictocephala bisonia
ATTGAAACTCAAAGATCGCAAGATTGAAAATCAAAGATCGCAATAATGAGACCCAAAGATCGCAAGATTGAAACTCAAAGATCGAAGGATTGAAACTCAAAGAATGCAGGATTGAAACTCAAAGATCGCAAGATTGAAAGTCAAAGATAGCAAGATTGAAACTAAAAAATAGCAAGATTGAAACTCAAAGATCTCAAGATTGAAACTAAAAGATCGCAAGATTGAAAATCAAAGATCGCAAGAATAAGACCCAAAGTTCGCAAGATTGAAACTCAAAGATCGAAGGATTGAAACTCAAAGAATGCAGGATTGAAACTCAAAGATGGCAAGATTGAAACTCAAAGATCGCAAGACTGAAACTCAAAGATCGCAAGATTGAAACTCAAAGATCGCAAGATTGAAACTCGAAGATCGCAAGATTGAAATTCAAAGATAGCAAGTTTGAAACTAAAAGATCGCAAGATTGAAACTCAAAGATCGCATGATTGAAACTCATAGATGGCAAGATTGAAATTCAAAGATCGCAAGATTGAAACTCAATGATCGCAAGAATAAAACTCAAAGATGGCAAGATTTAAACTCAATTCGCAAGATTAAAACTCAAAGATAGCAAGATTGAATCTCAAAGATTGCAAGATTGAAACTTAAAGATTGCAAGATTGAAACTCAAAGATCGCAAGATTAAAACTCAAAGATCGAACGATTGAAACTCAAAAATCGCAAGATTGAAACTCAAAGATCACAAGATTGAAATTCAAAGATTGAAAGATTGAAAATAAAAGATCGAACGATTGAAACTCAAAGATCGCAAGATTGAAACTCAAAGATTGCAAGATTGAAACTTAAAGATCGTAAGATTGACACTCAAAGATCGCAAGATTGAAACTCAAAGATCGCAAAATTGAAACTCAAAGATCGCAAGATTGAAACTCAAAAATGGCAAGATTGAAACTCAAAGATTGCAAGATTCAAACTCAAAGATAGCAAGATTGAAGCTCAAAGATCGCAAGATGGAAACTCAAAGATCGTAAGATTGAAACTCAAAGATCGCAAGATTGAAACTCAAAGATCGCAAAATTGAAACTCAAAGATCGCAAGATAGAAACTCAAAAATGGCAAGATTGAAACTCAAAGATTGCAAGATTCAAACTCAAAGATAGCAAGATTGAATCTCATTGATTGCAGGATTGAAACTTAAAGATTGCAAGATTGAAACTCAAAGATCGCAAGATTAAAACTCAAAGATCGAACGATTGAAACTCAAGGATCGCAAGATTGAAACTCAAAGATCGCAAGATTGAAACTCGAAGATCGCAAGATTGAAACTCAAATATCGCAAGATTGAAACTCAAAGATCGCAAGATTGAAACTCAAAGATCGCAAGATTGAAACTCAAAGATCGCAAGATTGAAACTCAAAAATCGCAAGATTGAAACTCAAAGATCGCAAGATTGAAACTTAAAGATAGCAAGATTGAAACTCAAAGATCGCAAGATTGAAACTCAAAGATCGCAAGATTGAAACTCAAAGATCACAAGATTGAAACTCAAAGATCACAAGATTGAAATTCAAAAATCGCAAGATTGAAACTCAAAGATCACAAGATTGAAACTCGAAGATCGCAAGATTGAAATTCAAAGATAGCAAGTTTGAAACTAAAAGATCGCAAGATTGAAACTCAAAGATCGCATGATTGAAACTCATAGATGGCAAGATTGAAACTCAAAGATCGCAAGATTGAAACTCAAAGATCGCAAGAATTAAACTCAAAGATCGCAAGATTGAAACTCAAAGATCGCATGATTGAAACTCAAAGATCGCAAGATTCAAACTCAAAGATCGCAAGATTGAAACTCAAAGATCGCAAGAATGAAACCCAAAGATCGCAAGAATGAAACTAAAAGATCGCAAGATTGAAACTCAAAGAATGCAGGATTGAAACTCAAAGATCGCAAAATTGAAACTCAAAGATCGCAAGATTGAAACCAAAAGATCACAAGATTAAAACTCAAATATCGCAAGATTAAAACTCAAAGATCGCAAGATTGAAATTTAGAGATTGCAAGATTGAAACTCAAAGATCGCAAGATTGAAACTCAAAGATCGCAAGATTAAAACTCAAAGATAGCAAGATTGAACCACAAAGATCGCAAGTTTAAAACTCAAAGATCGCAAAATTGAAAATCAAAGATGGCAAGATTGAAACTCAAAGATCGCAAGACTGAAACTCAAAGATCGCAAGATTTAAAATCAAAGATTGCAAGATTGAAACTTAAAGATAGCAAGTTTGAAACTCAAAGATCGCATGATTGAAACTCAAAAATCGCAAGATTGAAACTCAAAGATCACAAGATTGAAATTCATAGATCGCAAGATTGAAACTCAAAGATCGAAAAATTGAAACTCAAAGATCGCAAGATTGAAACTCAAAGATCGCAAGATTGAAACTCAAAGATCGCAAGATTGAAAATCAAAGATCGCAATAATGAGACCCAAAGATCGCAAGATTGAAACTCAAAGATCGAAGGATTGAAACTCAAAGAATGCAGGATTGAAACTCAAAGATCGCAAGATTGAAAGTCAAAGATAGCAAGATTGAAACTAAAAAATAGCAAGATTGAAACTCAAAGATCTCAAGATTGAAACTAAAAGATCGCAAGATTGAAAATCAAAGATCGCAAGAATAAGACCCAAAGATCGCAAGATTGAAACTCAAAGATCGAAGGATTGAAACTCAAAGAATGCAGGATTGAAACTCAAAGATCGCAAGATTGAAACTCAAAGATCGCAAGATTAAAACCAAAAGATCACAAGATTAAAAGTCAAATATCGCAAGATTAAATCTCAAAGATCGCAAGATTGAAACTTAGAGATTGCAAGATTGAAACTCAAAGATCGCAAGATAAAAACTCAAAGATCGCAAGATTGAAACTTAAAGATAGCAAGATTGAACCAAAAAGATCGCAAGTTTAAAACTCAAAGATCGCAAAATTGAAACTCAAAGATGGCAAGATTGAAACTCAAAGATCGCAAGACTAAAACTCAAAGATCGCAAGATTGAAACCAAAAGATCACAAGATTAAAACTCAAATATCGCAAGATTAAAACTCAAAGATCGCAAGATTGAAATTTAGAGATTGCAAGATTGAAACTCAAAGATCGCAAGATTGAAACTCAAAGATCGCAAGATTAAAACTCATAGATAGCAAGATTGAACCACAAAGATCGCAAGTTTAAAACTCAAAGATCGCAAAATTGAAACTCAAAGATGGCAAGATTGAAACTCAAAGATCATAAGACTGAAGCTCAAAGAATGCAGGATTGAAACTCAAAGATCGCAAGATTGAAACTCAAAGATCGCATGATTTAAACTCAAAGATAGCAAGATTGAAACTCAAAGATAGCAAGATTGAAACTCAAAGATCGCAAGATTGAAACTCAAAGATCGCAAGATTGAAACTCAATGATCGCAAGATTAAAACTCAAAGATCGCAAGATTGAAACTCAAAGATCGCAAGAATTAAACTCAAAGATCGCAAGATTGAAACTCAAAGATCGCATGATTGAAACTCAAAGATCGCAAGATTCAAACTCAAAGATCGCAAGAATGAAACTCAATGATTGCAAGAATGAAACCCAAAGATCGCAAGAATGAAACTAAAAGATCGCAAGATTGAAACTCAAAGAATGCAGGATTGAAACTCAAAGATCGCAAGATTGAAACTCAAAGATCGCAAGATTGAAACCAAAAGATCACAAGATTAAAACTCAAATATCGCAAGATTAAAACTCAAAGATCGCAAGATTGAAATTTAGAGATTGCAAGATTGAACTACAAAGATCGCAAGTTTAAAACTCAAAGATCGCAAAATTGAAAATCAAAGATGGCAAGATTGAAACTCAAAGATCGCAAGACTGAAACTCAAAGATCGCAAGATTTAAAATCAAAGATTGCAAGATTGAAACTCAAAGATCGCAAGACTGAAACTCAAAGATCGCATGATTGAAACTCAAAAATCGCAAGATTAAAACTCAAAGATCACAAGATTGAAATTCAAAGATTGCAAGATTGAAACTCAAAGATCGAAAAATTGAAACTCAAAGATCGCAAGATTGAAACTCAAAGATCGCAAGATTGAAAATCAAACATCGCAATAATGAGACCCAAAGATCGCAAGATTGAAACTCAAAGATCGAAGGATTGAAACTCAAAGAATGCAGGATTGAAACTAAAAGATCGCAAGATTGAAAGTCAAAGATAGCAAGATTGAAACTAAAAAATAGCAAGATTGAAACTCAAAGATCTCAAGATTGAAACTAAAAGATCGCAAGTTTGAAAATCAAAGATCGCAAGAATAAGACCCAAAGATCACAAGATTGAAACGCAAAGATCGAAGGATTGAAACTCAAAGAATGCAGGATTGAAACTCAAAGATGGCAAGATTGAAACTCAAAGATCGCAAGACTGAAACTCAAAGATCGCAAGATTGAAACTCAAAGATCGCAAGATTGAAACTCGAAGATCGCAAGATTGAAATTCAAAGATAGCAAGTTTGAAACTAAAAGATCGCAAGATTGAAACTCAAAGATCGCATGATTGAAACTCATAGATGGCAAGATTGAAATTCAAAGATCGCAAGATTGAAACTCAAAGATCGCAAGAATAATACTCAAAGATGGCAAGATTTAAACTCAATTCGCAAGATTAAAACTCAAAGATAGCAAGATTGAATCTCAAAGATTGCAAGATTGAAACTTAAAGATTGCAAGATTGAAACTCAAAGATCGCGAGATTAAAACTCAAAGATCGAACGATTGAAACTCAAAGATCGCAAGATTGAACCTCAAAGATCGAACGATTGAAACTCAAAGATAGCGAATTTGAATCTCAAAGATCGCATGATTGAAACTCAAAAATCGCAAGATTGAAACTCAAAGATCACAAGATTGAAATTCAAAGATTGAAAGATTGAAAATAAAAGATCGGACGATTGAAACTCAAAGATCGCAAGATTGAAACTCAAAGATTGCAAGATTGAAACTTAAAGATCGTAAGATTGAAACTCAAAGATCGCAAGATTGAAACTCAAAGATCGCAAAATTGAAACTCAAAGATCGCAAGATTGAAACTCAAAAATGGCAAGATTGAAACTCAAAGATTGCAAGATTCAAACTCAAAGATCGCAAGATTGAAGCTCAAAGATCGCAAGATTGAAACTCAAAGATCGTAAGATTGAAACTCAAAGATCGCAAGATTGAAACTCAAAGATCGCAAAATTGAAACTCAAAGATCGCAAGATTGAAACTCAAAAATGGCAAGATTGAAACTCAAAGATTGCAAGATTCAAACTCAAAGATAGCAAGATTGAATCTCAAAGATTGCAGGATTGAAACTTAAAGATTGCAAGATTGAAACTCAAAGATCGCAAGATTAAAACTCAAAGATCGAACGATTGAAACTCAAGGATCGCAAGATTGAAACTCAAAGATCACAAGATTGAAACTCGAAGATCGCAAGATTGAAACTCAAATATCGCAAGATTGAAACTCAAAGATCGCAAGATTGAAACTCAAAGATCGCAAGATTGAAACTCAAAGATCGCAAGATTGAAACTCAAAAATCGCAAGATTGAAACTCAAAGATCGCAAGATTGAAACTAAAAGATCGCAAGATTGAAACTCAAAGATCGCAAGATTGAAACTCAAAGATCGCAAGATTGAAACTCAAAGATCGCAAGATTGAAACTCAAAGATCGCAAGATTGAAATTCAAAGATCGCAAGATTGAAACTCAAAGATCGCAAGATTGAAACTCAAAGATCGCAAGATTGAAACTCAAAGATCGCAAGATTGAAACTCAAAGATCGCAAGATTGAAACTCAAAGATCGCAAGATTGAAACTCAAAGATCGCAAGATTCAAACTCAAAGATCGCAAGATTGAAACTCAAAGATCGCAAGATTGAAACTCAAAGATCGCAAGATTGAAACTCAAAGATCGCAAGATTGAAACTCAAAGATCGCAAGATTGAAACTCAAAGATCGCAAGATTGAAACTCAAAGATCGCAAGATTGAAACTCAAAGATCGCAAGATTGAAACTCAAAGATCGCAAGATTGAAACTCAAAGATCGCAAGATTGAAACTCAAAGATCGCAAGATTGAAACTCAAAGATCGCAAGATTGAAACTCAAAGATCGCAAGATTGAAACTCAAAGATCGCAAGATTGAAACTCAAAGATCGCAAGATTGAAACTCAAAGATAGCAAGATTGAAACTCAAAGATCGCAAGATTGAAACTCAAAGATCGCAAGATTGAAACTCAAAGATCGCAAGATTGAAACTCAAAGATCGCAAGATTGAAACTCAAAGATCGCAAGATTGAAACTCAAAGATCGCAAGATTGAAACTCAAAGATCGCAAGATTGAAACTCAAAGATCGCAAGATTGAAACTCAAAGATCGCAAGATTGAAACTCAAAGATCGCAAGATTGAAACTCAAAGATCGCAAGATTGAAACTCAAAGATCGCAAGATTGAAACTCAAAGATCGCAAGATTGAAACTCAAAGATCGCAAGATTGAAACTCAAAGATCGCAAGATTGAAACTCAAAGATCGCAAGATTGAAACTCAAAGATCGCAAGATTGAAACTCAAAGATCGCAAGATTGAAACTCAAAGATCGCAAGATTGAAACTCAAAGATCGCAAGATTGAAACTCAAAGATCGCAAGATTGAAACTCAAAGATCGCAAGATTGAAACTCAAAGATCGCAAGATTGAAACTCAAAGATCGCAAGATTGAAACTCAAAGATCGCAAGATTGAAACTCAAAGATCGCAAGATTGAAACTCAAAGATCGCAAGATTGAAACTCAAAGATCGCAAGATTGAAACTCAAAGATCGCAAGATTGAAACTCAAAGATCGCAAGATTGAAACTCAAAGATCGCAAGATTGAAACTCAAAGATCGCAAGATTGAAACTCAAAGATCGCAAGATTGAAACTCAAAGATCGCAAGATTGAAACTCAAAGATCGCAAGATTGAAACTCAAAGATCGCAAGATTGAAACTCAAAGATCGCAAGATTGAAACTCAAAGATCGCAAGATTGAAACTCAAAGATCGCAAGATTGAAACTCAAAGATCGCAAGATTGAAACTCAAAGATCGCAAGATTGAAACTCAAAGATCGCAAGATTGAAACTCAAAGATCGCAAGATTGAAACTCAAAGATCGCAAGATTGAAACTCAAAGATCGCAAGATTGAAACTCAAAGATCGCAAGATTGAAACTCAAAGATCGCAAGATTGAAACTCAAAGATCGCAAGATTGAAACTCAAAGATCGCAAGATTGAAACTCAAAGATCGCAAGATTGAAACTCAAAGATCGCAAGATTGAAACTCAAAGATCGCAAGATTGAAACTCAAAGATCGCAAGATTGAAACTCAAAGATCGCAAGATTGAAACTCAAAGATCGCAAGATTGAAACTCAAAGATCGCAAGATTGAAACTCAAAGATCGCAAGATTGAAACTCAAAGATCGCAAGATTGAAACTCAAAGATCGCAAGATTGAAACTCAAAGATCGCAAGATTGAAACTCAAAGATCGCAAGATTGAAACTCAAAGATCGCAAGATTGAAACTCAAAGATCGCAAGATTGAAACTCAAAGATCGCAAGATTGAAACTCAAAGATCGCAAGATTGAAACTCAAAGATCGCAAGATTGAAACTCAAAGATCGCAAGATTGAAACTCAAAGATCGCAAGATTGAAACTCAAAGATCGCAAGATTGAAACTCAAAGATCGCAAGATTGAAACTCAAAGATCGCAAGATTGAAACTCAAAGATCGCAAGATTGAAACTCAAAGATCGCAAGATTGAAACTCAAAGATCGCAAGATTGAAACTCAAAGATCGCAAGATTGAAACTCAAAGATCGCAAGATTGAAACTCAAAGATCGCAAGATTGAAACTCAAAGATCGCAAGATTGAAACTCAAAGATCGCAAGATTGAAACTCAAAGATCGCAAGATTGAAACTCAAAGATCGCAAGATTGAAACTCAAAGATCGCAAGATTGAAACTCAAAGATCGCAAGATTGAAACTCAAAGATCGCAAGATTGAAACTCAAAGATCGCAAGATTGAAACTCAAAGATCGCAAGATTGAAACTCAAAGATCGCAAGATTGAAACTCAAAGATCGCAAGATTGAAACTCAAAGATCGCAAGATTGAAACTCAAAGATCGCAAGATTGAAACTCAAAGATCGCAAGATTGAAACTCAAAGATCGCAAGATTGAAACTCAAAGATCGCAAGATTGAAACTCAAAGATCGCAAGATTGAAACTCAAAGATCGCAAGATTGAAACTCAAAGATCGCAAGATTGAAACTCAAAGATCGCAAGATTGAAACTCAAAGATCGCAAGATTGAAACTCAAAGATCGCAAGATTGAAACTCAAAGATCGCAAGATTGAAACTCAAAGATCGCAAGATTGAAACTCAAAGATCGCAAGATTGAAACTCAAAGATCGCAAGATTGAAACTCAAAGATCGCAAGATTGAAACTCAAAGATCGCAAGATTGAAACTCAAAGATCGCAAGATTGAAACTCAAAGATCGCAAGATTGAAACTCAAAGATCGCAAGATTGAAACTCAAAGATCGCAAGATTGAAACTCAAAGATCGCAAGATTGAAACTCAAAGATCGCAAGATTGAAACTCAAAGATCGCAAGATTGAAACTCAAAGATCGCAAGATTGAAACTCAAAGATCGCAAGATTGAAACTCAAAGATCGCAAGATTGAAACTCAAAGATCGCAAGATTGAAACTCAAAGATCGCAAGATTGAAACTCAAAGATCGCAAGATTGAAACTCAAAGATCGCAAGATTGAAACTCAAAGATCGCAAGATTGAAACTCAAAGATCGCAAGATTGAAACTCAAAGATCGCAAGATTGAAACTCAAAGATCGCAAGATTGAAACTCAAAGATCGCAAGATTGAAACTCAAAGATCACAAGATTGAAACTCAAAGTTCGCAAGATTGAAACTCAAAGATCGCAAGATTGAAACTCAAAGATTGCAAGATTGAAACTCAAAGATCGCAAGATTGAAACTCAAAGATCGCAAGATTGAAACTCAAAGATAGCAAGATTGAAACTCAAAGATCGCAAGATTGAAACTCAAAGATCGCAAGATTGAAACTCAAAGATCGCAAGATTGAAACTCAAAGATCGCAAGATTGAAACTCAAAGATCGCAAGATTGAAACTCAAAGATCGCAAGATTGAAACTCAAAGATCGCAAGATTGAAACTCAAAGATCGCAAGATTGAAACTCAAAGATCCGCCCCCCCCCCCCCCCCCCCCCCCCCCCCCCCCCCCCCCCCCCCCCCCCCCCCCCCCCCCCCCCCCCCCCCCCCCCCCCCCCCCCCCCCCCCCCCCCCCCCCCCCCCCCCCCCCCCCCCCCCCCCCCCCCCCCCCCCCCCCCCCCCCCCCCCCCCCCCCCCCCCCCCCCCCCCCCCCCCCCCCCCCCCCCCCCCCCCCCCCCCCCCCCCCCCCCCCCCCCCCCCCCCCCCCCCCCCCCCCCCCCCCCCCCCCCCCCCCCCCCCCCCCCCCCCCCCCCCCCCCCCCCCCCCCCCCCCCCCCCCCCCCCCCCCCCCCCCCCCCCCCCCCCCCCCCCCCCCCCCCCCCCCCCCCCCCCCCCCCCCCCCCCCCCCCCCCCCCCCCCCCCCCCCCCCCCCCCCCCCCCCCCCCCCCCCCCCCCCCCCCCCCCCCCCCCCCCCCCCCCCCCCCCCCCCCCCCCCCCCCCCCCCCCCCCCCCCCCCCCCCCCCCCCCCCCCCCCCCCCCCCCCCCCCCCCCCCCCCCCCCCCCCCCCCCCCCCCCCCCCCCCCCCCCCCCCCCCCCCCCCCCCCCCCCCCCCCCCCCCCCCCCCCCCCCCCCCCCCCCCCCCCCCCCCCCCCCCCCCCCCCCCCCCCCCCCCCCCCCCCCCCCCCCCCCCCCCCCCCCCCCCCCCCCCCCCCCCCCCCCCCCCCCCCCCCCCCCCCCCAGATTAAATCAAAGTGCAATTGACTAAGATCGCAAATTGAAACTCAAAGATCGCAAGATTGAAACTAAGATCGCAAGATGAAATCAAGATCAAATTGAAACTAAGACGCAAGATAAACTCAAATGCAGATTAAACTCAATGCAAATAATCAAAGATGCAAGATGAACCAAAGATCAGATAACAAAATTGCAAGATAACTCAAAGATCGCAGATAAATAAAGATGAAGATTGAAACTCAATCGCAGATTGAACTCAAAATCGAAATAAATCAAAGATCAATTGAACAAATCGAGTAACTCAGTCCAATGAATAAGGAAGATGAAATCAAGATAATGAACAAGATCCAAGTTAATAAAATGAAGATGAACTCAAGATGAGTGAACCAGATGAATGAAATCAAATGATGAAACTAAGCAAGATTGAAACAAGATCAGATAATCAATGAATTAACTCAAGATGCAAGTGAACTCAAAGATCGCAATTAAACAATCGCAAGTGAATAATGCAATAACAAAGATGCAATAACCAAGTGAATGAACAAGATGCAGATAAACAAGTCAGATGAATAAGATAGATAACTAAATGCAGATTGAATTGAATCAAATCAATAACTAAGATCGCAAGATTGAAAAAATCCAAGATAAAAATCGCAAATAATCAAGTGAGATTGAAATAGATCAATGAAACTAAGATCCAGATTGAATCAAATGCAGTTAAAATCATAATCGCAAACAAATATAGATCGCAAGATTGAAACTCAAAGATCGCAAGATTGAAACTCAAAGATCGCAAGATTGAAACTCAAAGATCGCAAGATTGAAACTCAAAGATCGCAAGATTGAAACTCAAAGATCGCAAGATTGAAACTCAAAGATCGCAAGATTGAAACTCAAAGATCGCAAGATTGAAACTCAAAGATCGCAAGATTGAAACTCAAAGATCGCAAGATTGAAACTCAAAGATCGCAAGATTGAAACTCAAAGATCGCAAGATTGAAACTCAAAGATCGCAAGATTGAAACTCAAAGATCGCAAGATTGAAACTCAAAGATCGCAAGATCGAAACTCAAAGATCGCAAGATTGAAACTCAAAGATCGCAAGATTGAAACTCAAAGATCGCAAGCTTAAAACTCAAAGATCGAAGATTGAAACTCAAAGATCGCAAGATTGAAACTCAAAGATCGCAAGATTGAAACTCAAAGATCGCAAGATTGAAACTCCAAGATCGCAAGATTGAAACTCAAAGATCGCAAGATTGAAACTCAAAGATCGCAAGATTGAAACTCAAAGATTGCAAGATTGAAACTCAAAGATCGCAAGATTGAAACTCAAAGATCGCAAGATTGAAACTCAAAGATCGCAAGATTGAAACTCAAAGATCGCAAGATTGAAACTCAAAGATCGCAAGATTGAAACTCAAAGATCGCAAGATTGAAACTCAAAGATCGCAAGATTGAAACTCAAAGATCGCAAGATTGAAACTCAAAGATCGCAAGATTGAAACTCAAAGATCGCAAGATTGAAACTCAAAGATCGCAAGATTGAAACTCAAAGATTGCAAGATTGAAACTCAAAGATCGCAAGATTGAAACTCAAAGATCGCAAGATTGAAACTCAAAGATCGCAAGATTGAAACTCAAAGATCGCAAGATTGAAACTCAAAGATCGCAAGATTGAAACTCAAAGATTGCAAGATTGAAACTCAAAGATAGCAAGATTGAAACTCAAAGATCGCAAGATTGAAACTCAAAGATCGCAAGATTGAAACTCAAAGATCACAAGATTGAAACTCAAAGATCGCAAGATTGAAACTCAAAGATCGCAAGATTGAAACTCAAAGATCGCAAGATTGAAACTCAAAGATCGCAAGATTGAAACTCAAAGATCGCAAGATTGAAACTCAAAGATCGCAAGATTGAAACTCAAAGATCGCAAGATTGAAACTCAAAGATCGCAAGATTGAAACTCAAAGATCGCAAGATTGAAACTCAAAGATCGCAAGATTGAAACTCAAAGATCGCAAGATTGAAACTCAAAGATCGCAAGATTGAAACTCAAAGATCGCAAGATTGAAACTCAAAGATCGCAAGATTGAAACTCAAAGATCGCATGATTGAAACTCAAAAATCGCAAGATTAAAACTCAAAGATCACAAGATTGAAATTCAAAGATCGCAAGATTGAAACTCAAAGATCGCAAGATTGAAACTCAAAGATCGCAAGATTGAAACCAAAGGATCACAAGATTAAAACTCAAATATCGCAAGATTAAAACTCAAAGATCGCAAGATTGAAATTTAGAGATTGCAAGATTGAAACTCAAAGATCGCAAGATTGAAACTCAAAGATCGCAAGATTGAAACTCAAAGATCGCAAGATTGAAACTCAAAGATCGCAAGATTGAAACTCAAAGATCGCAAAATTGAAACTCAAAGATGGCAAGATTGAAACTCAAAGATCGCAAGACTGAAACTCAAAGATCGCAAGATTGAAACTCAAAGATTGCAAGATTGAAACTCAAAGATCGCAAGATTGAAACTCAAAGATCGCAAGATTGAAACTCAAAGATCGCAAGATTGAAACTCAAAGATCGCAAGATTGAAACTCAAAGATCGCAAGATTGAAAATCAAAGATCGCAAGATTGAAACTCAAAGATCGCAAGACTGAAACTCAAAGATCGCAAGATTGAAACTCAAAGATCGCAAGATTGAAACTCAAAGATAGCAAGTTTGAAACTCAAAGATCGCATGATTGAAACTCAAAGATCGCAAGATTGAAACTCAAAGATCGCAAGATTGGAACTCAAAGATTGCAAGATTGAAACTCAAAGATCGCAAGATTGAAACTTAAAGATAGCAAGATTGAAACACAAAGATCTCAAGATTGAAACTAAAGATCGCAAGATTGAAAATCAAAGATCGCAAGAATAAGACCCAAAGATCGCAAGATTGAAACTCAAAGATCGAAGGATTGAAACTCAAAGAATGCAGGATTGAAACTCAAAGATCGCAAGATTGAAACTCAAAGATCGCAAGATTGAAACCAAAAGATCACAAGATTAAAAGTCAAATATCGCAAGATTGAAACTCAAAGATCGCAAGATTGAAACTTAGAGATTGCAAGATTGAAACTCAAAGATCGCAAGATTGAAACTCAAAGATCGCAAGATTGAAACTAAAGATAGCAAGATTGAAACTCAAAGATCGCAAGATTGAAAACTCAAAGATCGCAAGATTGAAACTCAAAGATCGCAAGATTGAAACTCAAAGATCGCAAGATTGAAACTCAAAGATCGCAAGATTGAAACTCAAAGATCGCAAGATTAAACTCAAATATCGCAAGATTGAAACTCAAAGATCGCAAGATTGAAACTTAGAGATTGCAAGATTGAAACACAAAGATCGCAAGTTTAAAACTCAAAGATCGCAAAATTTAAACTCAAAGATGGCAAGATTGAAACTCAAAGATCGCAAGACTGAAACTCAAAGATCGCAAGATTGAAACTCAAAGATCGCAAGATTAAACTCAAAGATCGCAAGATTAAACTCAAAGATCGCAAGATTGAAACTCAAAGATCGCATGATTGAAACTCAAAGATCGCAAGATTGAAACTCAAAGATCCAAGATTGAAAATCAAAGATCGCAAGATTGAAACTCAAAGATCGCAAGATTGAAACTCAAAGATCGCAAGATTGAAACTCAAAGATCGCAAGATTGAAACTCAAAGATCGCAAGGATTGAAACTCAAAGATCGCAGGATTGAAACTCAAAGATCGCAAGATTGAAACTCAAAGATCTCAAGATTGAGACCAAAGATCGCAAGATTGAAACTCAAAGATCGCAAGATTGAAACTCAAAGATTTCAGGATTGAAACTCAAAGATCGCAAGATTGAAACTCAAAGATCGCAAGATTGAAACCAAAAGATCACAAGATTAAAAGTCAAATATCGCAAGATTAAAACTCAAAGATCGCAAGATTGAAACTTAGCGATTGCAAGATTCAAACTCAAAGATCGCAAGATTGAAAGTCAAAGATAGCAAGATTGAAACTAAAAAATAGCAAGATTGAAACTCAAAGATCTCAAGATTGAAACTAAAAGATCGCAAGTTTGAAAATCAAAGATCGCAAGAATAAGACCCAAAGATCGCAAGATTGAAACTCAAAGATCGAAGGATTGAAACTCAAAGAATGCAGGATTGAAACTCAAAGATCGCAAGAATAAGACCCAAAGATCGCAAGATTGAAACTCAAAGATCGAAGGATTGAAACTCAAAGAATGCAGGATTGAAACTCAAAGATGGCAAGATTGAAACTCAAAGATCGCAAGACTGAAACTCAAAGATCGCAAGATTGAAACTCAAAGATCGCAAGATTGAAACTCGAAGATCGCAAGATTGAAATTCAAAGATAGCAAAATTGAAACTAAAAGATCGCAAGATTGAAACTCAAAGATCGCATGATTGAAACTCATAGATGGCAAGATTGAAATTCAAAGATCGCAAGATTGAAACTCAAAGATCGCAAGAATAAAACTCAAAGATGGCAAGATTTAAACTCAATTCGCAAGATTAAAACTCAAAGATAGCAAGATTGAATCTCAAAGATTGCAAGATTGAAACTTAAAGATTGCAAGATTGAAACTCAAAGATCGCAAGATTAAAACTCAAAGATCGAACGATTGAAACTCAAAGATCGCAACATTGAACCTCAAAGATCGAACGATTGAAACTCAAAGATAGCGAATTTGAATCTCAAAGATCGCATGATTGAAACTCAAAAATCGCAAGATTGAAACTCAAAGATCACAAGATTGTAATTCAAAGATTGCAAGATTGAAAATAAAAGATTGAACGATTGAAACTCAAAGATCGCAAGATTGAAACTCAAAGATTGCAAGATTGAAACTTAAAGATCGTAAGATTGAAACTCAAAGATCGCAAGATTGAAACTCAAAGATCGCAAAATTGAAACTCAAAGATCGTAAGATTGAAACTCAAAAATGGCAAGATTGAAACTCAAAGATTGCAAGATTCAAACTCAAAGATAGCAAGATTGAAGCTCAAAGATCGCAAGATTGAAACTCAAAGATCGCAAGATTGAAACTCAAAGATCGCAAGATTGAAACTCAAAGATCGCAAAATTGAAACTCAAAGATCGCAAGATTGAAACTCAAAAATGGCAAGATTGAAACTCAAAGATTGCAAGATTCAAACTCAAAGATAGCAAGATTGAATCTCAAAGATTGCAGGATTGAAACTTAAAGATTGCAAGATTGAAACTCAAAGATCGCAAGATTAAAACTCAAAGATCGAACGATTGAAACTCAAGGATCGCAAGATTGAAACTCAAAGATCGCAAGATTAAAACTCAAAGATCGCAAGATTGAAACTCAAATATCGCAAGATTGAAACTCAAAGATCGCAAGATTGAAACTCAAAGATCGCAAGATTGAAACTCAAAGATCACAAGATTGAAACTCAAAGATCACAAGATTGAAATTCAAAAATCGCAAGATTGAAACTCAAAGATCGCAAGATTGAAACTCGAAGATCGCAAGATTGAAATTCAAAGATAGCAAGTTTGAAACTAAAAGATCGCAAGATTGAAACTCAAAGATCGCATGATTGAAACTCATAGATGGCAAGATTGAAACTCAAAGATCGCAAGATTGAAACTCAAAGATCGCAAGAATTAAACTCAAAGATCGCAAGATTGAAACTCAAAGATCGCATGATTGAAACTCAAAGATCGCAAGATTCAAACTTAAAGATCGCAAGATTGAAACTCAAAGATCGCAAGAATGAAACCCAAAGATCGCAAGAATGAAACTAAAAGATCGCAAGATTGAAACTCAAAGAATGCAGGATTGAAACTCAAAGATCGCAAAATTGAAACTCAAAGATCGCAAGATTGAAACCAAAAGATCACAAGATTAAAACTCAAATATCGCAAGATTAAAACTCAAAGATCGCAAGATTGAAATTTAGAGATTGCAAGATTGAAACTCAAAGATCGCAAGATTAAAACTCAAAGATCGCAAGATTAAAACTCAAAGATAGCAAGATTGAACCATAAAGATCGCAAGTTTAAAACTCAAAGATCGCAAAATTGAAATTCAAAGATGGCAAGATTGAAACTCAAAGATCGCAAGACTGAAACTCAAAGATCGCAAGATTTAAAATCAAATATTGCAAGATTGAAACTCAAAGATAGCAAGTTTGAAACTCAAAGATCGCATGATTGAAACTCAAAAATCGCAAGATTGAAACTCAAAGATCACAAGATTGAAATTCAAAGATCGCAAGATTGAAACTCAAAGATCGAAAAATTGAAACTCAAAGATCGCAAGATTGAAACTCAAAGATCGCAAGATTGAAACTCAAAGATCGCAAGATTGAAAATCAAAGATCGCAATAATGAGACCCAAAGATCGCAAGATTGAAACTCAAAGATCGAAGGATTGAAACTCAAAGAATGCAGGATTGAAACTCAAAGATCGCAAGATTGAAAGTCAAAGATAGCAAGATTGAAACTAAAAAATAGCAAGATTGAAACTCAAAGATCTCAAGATTGAAACTAAAAGATCGCAAGATTGAAAATCAAAGATCGCAAGAATAAGACCCAAAGATCGCAAGATTGAAACTCAAAGATCGAAGGATTGAAACTCAAAGAATGCAGGATTGAAACTCAAAGATCGCAAGATTGAAACTCAAAGATCGCAAGATTGAAACTAAAAGATCACAAGATTAAAAGTCAAATATCGCAAGATTAAATCTCAAAGATCGCAAGATTGAAACTTAGAGATTGCAAGATTGAAACTCAAAGATCGCAAGATTGAAACTCAAAGATCGCAAGATTGAAACTTAAAGATAGCAAGATTGAACCAAAAAGATCGCAAGTTTAAAACTCAAAGATCGCAAAATTGAAACTCAAAGATGGCAAGATTGAAACTCAAAGATCGCAAGACTGTAACTCAAAGATCGCAAGATTGAAACCAAAAGATCACAAGATTAAAACTCAAATATAGCAAGATTAAAACTCAAAGATCGCAAGATTGAAATTTAGAGATTGCAAGATTGAAACTCAAAGATCGCAAGATTGAAACTCAAAGATCGCAAGATTAAAACTCATAGATAGCAAGACTGAACCACAAAGATCGCAAGTTTAAAACTCAAAGATCGCAAAATTGAAACTCAAAGATGGCAAGATTGAAACTCAAAGATCATAAGACTGAAGCTCAAAGAATGCAGGATTGAAACTCAAAGATCGCAAGATTGAAACTCAAAGATCGCAAGATTTAAACTCAAAGATAGCAAGATTAAAACTCAAAGATAGCAAGATTGAAACTCAAAGATCGCAAGATTGAAACTCAAAGATCGCAAGATTGAAACTCAATGATCGCAAGATTAAAACTCAAAGATCGCAAGATTCAAACTCAAAGATCGCAAGAATTAAACTCAAAGATCGCAAGATTTAAACTCAAAGATCGCATGATTAAAACTCAAAGATCGCAAGATTCAAACTCAAACATCGCAAGATTGAAACTCAAAGATCGCAAGAATGAAACCCAAAGATCGCAAGAATGAAACTAAAAGATCGCAAGATTGAAACTCAAAGAATGCAGGATTGAAACTCAAAGATCGCAAGATTGAAACTCAAAGATCGCAAGATTGAAACCAAAAGATCACAAGATTAAAACTCAAATATCGCAAGATTAAAACTCAAAGATCGCAAGATTGAAATTTAGAGATTGCAAGATTGAACCACAAAGATCGCAAGTTTAAATCTCAAAGATCGCAAAATTGAAAATCAAAGATGGCAAGATTGAAACTCAAAGATCGCAAGACTGAAACTCAAAGATCGCAAGATTTAAAATCAAAGATTGCAAAATTGAAACTCAAAGATAGCAAGTTTGAAACTCAAAGATCGCATGATTGAAACTCAAAAATCGCAAGATTGAAACTCAAAGATCACAAGATTGAAATTCAAAGATCGCAAGATTGAAACTCAAAGATCGAACGATTGAAACTCAAAGATCGCAAGATTGAAACTCAAAGATCGAAGGATTGAAACTCAAAGAATGCAGGATTGAAACTCAAAGATCGCAAGATTGAAAGTCAAAGATCTCAAGAATGAGACCTAAAGATCGCAAGATTGAAACTCAAAGATCGAAGGATTGAAACTCAAAGAATGCAGGACTGAAACTCAAAGATCGCAAGATTGAAACTCAAAGATCGCAAGATTGAAACCAAAAGATCACAAGATTAAAAGTCAAATATCGCAAGATTAAAACTCAAAGATCGCAAGATTGAAACTTAGCGATTGCAAGATTGAAACTCAAAGATCGCAAGATTGAATCTCAAAGATCGCAAGATTGAAACTTAAAGATAGCAAGATTGAACCACAAAGATCGCAAGTTTAAAACTCAAAGATCGCGAAATTGAAACTCAAAGATGGCAAGATTGAAACTCAAAGATCGCAAGACTGAAACTCAAAGATCGCAAGAATGAAACCAAAAGATCACAAGATTAAAACTCAAATATCGCAAGATTAAAACTCAAAGATTGCAAGATTGAAATTTAGAGATTGCAAGATTGAAACTAAAGATCGCAAGATTGAAACTCAAAGATCGCAAGATTGAAACTCAAAGATCGCAAAATTGAAACTCTAAGATCGCAAGATTGAAACTCAAAAATGGCAAGATTGAAACTCAAAGATTGCAAGATTCAAACTCAAAGATAGCAAGATTGAATCTCAAAGATTGCAAGATTGAAACTTAAAGATTGCAAAATTGAAACTCAAAGATCGCAAGATTAAAACTCAAAGATCGAACGATTGAAATTTAAGGATCGCAAGATTGAAACTCAAAGATCGCAAGATTGAAACTCAAAGATCGCAAGATTGAAACTCAAAGATCGCAAGATTGAAACTCAAAGATAGCAAGATTTAAACTCAAAGATCGCAAGATTGAAACTCAAAGATCGCAAGATTGAAACTGAAAGATCGCAAGATTGAAACTCAAAAATCGCAAGTTTGAAACTCAAAGATCGCAAGATTGAAACTCAAGGATCACAAGATTCAATATCAAAGATCGCAAAATTGAAACTCAAAGATCGCAAGATTGAAACTCAAAGATCGCAAGATTGAAACTCAAAGATCGCACAATTGAAACTCAAAAATCGCAAGATTGAAACTCAAAGATCGCAAGTTTGAAACTAAAAGATCGCAAGATTGAAACTCAAAGATCGCATGATTGAAACTCATAGATGGCAAGATTGAAACTCAAAGATCGCAAGATTGAAACTCAAAGATCGCAAGAATGAAACTCAAAGATCGCAAGATTTAAACTCAAAGATCGCAAGATTGAAACTCAAAGATCGCAAGATTGAAACTCAAAGATCGCAAGATTGAAACTCAAAGATCGCAAGATTGAAACTCAAAGATCGCAAGATTGAAACTCAAAGATCGCAAGATTGAAACTCAAAGATCGCAAGATTCAAACTCAAAGATCGCAAGATTGAAACTCAAAGATCGCAAGATTGAAACCAAAAGATCACAAGATTAAAACTCAAATATCGCAAGATTAAAACTCAAAGATCGCAAGATTGAAATTTAGAGATTGCAAGATTGAAACTCAAAGATCGCAAGATTGAAACTCAAAGATCGCAAGATTAAAACTCAAAGATAGCAAGATTGAACCACAAAGATCGCAAGTTTAAAACTCAAAGATCGCAAAATTGAAAATCAAAGATGGCAAGATTGAAACTCAAAGATCGCAAGACTGAAACTCAAAGATCGCAAGATTTAAAATCAAAGATTGCAAGATTGAAACTCAAAGATAGCAAGTTTGAAACTCAAAGATCGCATGATTGAAACTCAAAAATCGCAAGATTGAAACTCAAAGATAGCAAGATTGGAACTCAAAGATCGCAAGATTGAAACTCAAAGATCGCAAGATTGAAACTCAAAGATCGCAAGATTGAAACTCAAAGATCGCAAGATTGAAACTCAAAGATCGCAAGATTGAAACTCAAAGATCGCAAGATTGAAACTCAAAGATCACAAGATTGAAACTCAAAGATCGCAAGATTAAAACTCAAAGATCGCAAGATTGAAACTCAAAGATCGCAAGATTGAAACTCAAAGATCGCAAGATTGAAACTTAAAGATAGCAAGATTGAAACTCAAAGATCGCAAGATTTAAACTAAAAGATCGCAAGATTGAAACTCATAGATGCCAAGATTGAAATTCAAAGATCGCAAGATTGAAACTCAAAGATCGCAAGAATAAAACTCAAAGATGGCAAGATTTAAACTCAATTCGCAAGATTGAAACTCAAAGATGGCAAGATTGAAACTCAAAGATCGCAAGATTGAAACTCAAAGATTGCAAGAATTAAACTCAAAGATCGCAAGATTGAAACTCAAAGATCGCATGATTGAAACTTAAAGATCGCAAGATTCAAACTCAAAGATCGCAAGATTGAAACTCAAAGATCGCAAGAATGAAACCCAAAGATCGCAAGAATGAAACTAAAAGATCGCAAGATTGAAACTCAAAGAATGCAGGATTGAAACTCAAAGATCGCAAGATTGAAACTCAAAGATCGCAAGATTGAAACCAAAAGATCACAAGATTAAAACTCAAATATCGCAAGATTAAAACTCAAAGATCGCAAGATTGAAATTTAGAGATTGCAAGATTGAAACTCAAAGATCGCAAGATTGAAACTCAAAGATCGCAAGATTAAAACTCAAAGATAGCAAGATTGAACCACAAAGATCGCAAGTTTAAAACTCAAAGATCGCAAAATTAAAACTCAAAGATGGCAAGATTGAAACTCAAAGATCGCAAGACTGAAACTCAAAGATCGCAAGATTTAAAATCAAAGATTGCAAGATTGAAACTCAAAGATAGCAAGTTTGAAACTCAAAGATCGCATGATTAAAACTCAAAAATCGCAAGATTGAAACTCAAAGATCACAAGATTGAAATTCAAAGATCGCAAGATTGAAACTCAAAGATCGAACGATTGAAACTCAAAGATCGCAAGATTGAAACTCAAAGATCGCAAGATTAAAACTCAAAGATAGCAAGATTGAACCACAAAGATCGCAAGTTTAAAACTCAAAGATCGCAAAATTGAAACTCAAAGATGGCAAGATTGAAACTCAAAGATCGCAAGACTGAAACTCAAAGATCGCAAGATTTAAAATCAAAGATTGCAAGATTGAAACTCAAAGATAGCAAGTTTGAAACTCAAAGATCGCATGATTGAAACTCAAAAATCGCAAGATTGAAACTCAAAGATCACAAGATTGAAATTCAAAGATCGCAAGATTGAAACTCAAAGATCGAACGATTGAAACTCAAAGATCGCAAGATTGAAACTCAAAGATCGCAAGATTGAAACTCAAAGATCGCAAGATTGAAAATCATAGATCGCAAGATTGAAACTCAAAGATCGCAAGATTGAAACTCGAAGATCGCAAGATTGAAATTCAAAGATCGCAAGACTGAAACTCAAAGATCGCAAGATTGAAACCAAAAGATCACAAGATTAAAACTCAAATATCGCAAGATTAAAACTCAAAGATCGCAAGATTGAAATTTAGAGATTGCAAGATTGAAACTCAAAGATCGCAAGATTGAAACTCAAAGAACGCAAGATTGACACTCAAAGATCGCAAAATTGAAACTCTAAGACCGCAAGATTGAAACTCAAAAATGGCAAGATTGAAACTCAAAGATTGCAAGATTCAAACTCAAAGATAGCAAGATTGAATCTCAAAGATTGCAAGATTGAAACTTAAAGATTGCAAGATTGAAACTCAAAGATCGCAAGATTAAAACTCAAAGATCGAACGATTGAAATTTAAGGATCGCAAGATTGAAACTCAAAGATCGCAAGATTGAAACTCAAAGATCGCAAGATTGAAACTCAAAGATCGCAAGATTGAAACTCAAAGATAGCAAGATTAAAACTCAAAGATCGCAAGATTGAAACTCAAAGATCGCAAGATTGGAACTGAAAGATCGCAAGATTGAAACTCAAAAATCGCAAGATTGAAACTCAAAGATCGCAAGATTAAAACTCAAAGATCGCAAGATCGAAACTCAAAGATCACAAGATTGAAACTCAACGATCACAAGATTGAAATTCAAAAATCGCAAGATTGAAACTCAAAGATCGCAAGATTGAAACTCGAAGATCGCAAGATTGAAATTTAAAGATAGCAAGTTTGAAAGTAAAAGATCGCAAGATTGAAACTAAAAGATCGCATGATTGAAACTCATAGATGGCAAGATTGAAATTCAAAGATCGCAAGATTGAAACTTAAAGATCGCAAGAATAAAACTCAAAGATGGCAAGATTTAAACTCAATTCGCAAGATTAAAACTCAAAGATGGCAAGATTGAAACTCAAAGATCGCAAGATTGAAACTCAAAGATCGCAAGAATTAAACTCAAATATCGCAAGATTAAAACTCAAAGATCGCATGATTGAAACTCAAAGATCGCAAGATTCAAACTCAAAGATCGCAAGATTGAAACTCAAAGATCGCAAGAATGAAACCCAAAGATCGCAAGAATGAAACTAAAAGATCGCAAGATTGAAACTCAAAGAATGCAGGATTGAAACTCAAAGATCGCAAGAATGAAACTCAAAGATCGCAAGATTGAAACCAAAAGATCACAAGAATAAAACTCAAATATCGCAAGATTGAAACTCAAAGATCGCAAGATTGAAACTCAAAGATCGCAAGATTAAAACTCAAAGATAGCAAGATTGAACCACAAAGATCGCAAGTTTAAAACTCAAAGATCGCAAAATTGAAAATCAAAGATGGCAAGATTGAAACTCAAAGATCGCAGGACTGAAACTCAAAGATCGCAAGATTTAAAATCAAAGATTGCAAGATTGAAACTTAAAGATAGCAAGTTTGAAACTCAAAGATCGCATGATTAAAAATCAAAAATCGCAAGATTGAAACTCAAAGATCACAAGATTGAAATTCAAAGATCGCAAGATTGAAACTCAATGATCGAAAAATTGAAACTCAAAGATCGCAAGATTGAAACTCAAAGATCGCAAGATTGAAACTCAAAGATCGCAAGATTGAAAATCAAAGATCGCAATAATGAGACCCAAAGATCGCAAGATTGAAACTCAAAGATCGAAGGATTGAAACTCAAAGAATGCAGGATTGAAACTCAAAGATCGCAAGATTGAAAGTCAAAGATAGCAAGTTTGAAAGTAAAAAATAGCAAGATTGAAACTCAAAGATCTCAAGATTGAAACTTAAAGATCGCAAGATTGAAAATCATAGATCGCAAGAATATGACCCAAAGATCGCAAGATTGAAACTCAAAGATTGCAAGATTCAAACTCAAAGATAGCAAGATTAAATCTCAAAGATTGCAAGATTGAAACTTAAAGATTGCAAAATTGAAACTCAAAGATCGCAAGATTAAAACTCAAAGATCGAACGATTGAAATTTAAGGATCGCAAGATTGAAACTCAAAGATCGCAAGATTGAAACTCAAAGATCGCAAGATTGAAACTCAAAGATCGCAAGATTGAAACTCAAAGATAGCAAGATTTAAACTCAAAGATCGCAAGATTGAAACTCAAAGATCGCAAGATTGAAACTGAAAGATCGCAAGATTGAAACTCAAAAATCGCAAGTTTGAAACTCAAAGACCGCAAGATTGAAACTCAAAGATCGCAAGATTGAAACTCAAAGATCACAAGAATGAAACTCAAAGATCACAAGATTGAAATTCAAAAAACGCAAGATTGAAACTCAAAGATCGCAAGATTGAAACTCGAAGATCGCAAGATTTAAATTCAAAGATAGCAAGTTTGAAACTAAAAGATCGCAAGATTGAAACTAAAAGATCACATGATTGAAACTCATAGATGGCAAGATTGAAATTCAAAGATCGCAAGATTGAAACTCAAAGATCGCAAGAATAAAACTAAAAGATGGCAAGATTTAAACTCAATTCGCAAGATTAAAACTCAAAGATGGCAAGATTGAAACTTAAAGATCGCAAGATTGAAACTCAAAGATCGCAAGAATTAAACTCAAAGATCGCAAGATTGAAACTCAAAGATCGCATGATTGAAACTTAAAGATCGCAAGATTCAAACTCAAAGATCGCAAGATTGAAACTCAAAGATCGCAAGAATGAAACCAAAAGATCACAAGATTAAAACTCAAATATCGCAAGATTAAAACTCAAAGATCGCAAGATTGAAATTTAGAGATTGCAAGATTGAATCTCAAAGATCGCAAGATTGAAACTCAAAGATCGCAAGATTAAAACTCAAAGATAGCAAGATTGAACCACAAAGATCGCAAGTTTAAAACTCAAAGATCGCAAAATTGAAAATCAAAGATGGCAACATTGAAACTCAAAGATCGCAAGACTGAAACTCAAAGATCGCAAGATTTAAAATCAAAGATTGCAAGATTGAAACTCAAAGATAGCAAGTTTGAAACTCAAAGATCGCATGATTGAAACTCAAAAATCGCAAGATTGAAACTCAAAGATAGCAAGATTAAAACTCAAAGATCGCAAGATTGAAACTCAAAGATCGCAAGATTGGAACTGAAAGATAACAAGATTGAAACTCAAAAATCGCAAGATTGAAACTCAAAGATCGCAAGATTGAAACTCAAAGATCGCAAGATTGAAACTCAAAGATCACAAGATTGAAACTCAAAGATCACAAGATTAAAATTCAAAAATCGCAAGATTGAAACTCAAAGATCGCAAGATTGAAACTCGAAGATCGCAAGATTGAAATTTAAAGATAGCAAGTTTGAAACTAAAAGATCGCAAGATTTAAACTAAAAGATCGCATGATTGAAACTCATAGATGCCAAGATTGAAATTCAAAGATCGCAAGATTGAAACTTAAAGATCGCAAGAATAAAACTCAAAGATGGCAAGATTTAAACTCAATTCGCAAGATTAAAACTCAAAGATGGCAAGATTGAAACTCAAAGATCGCAAGATTGAAACTCAAAGATCGCAAGAATTAAACTCAAAGATCGCAAGATTAAAACTCAAAGATCGCATGATTGAAACTTAAAGATCGCAAGATTCAAACTCAAAGATCGCAAGATTGAAACTCAAAGATCGCAAGAATGAAACCTAAAGATCGCAAGAATGAAACTAAAAGATCGCAAGATTGAAACTCAAAGAATGCAGGATTGAAACTCAAAGATCGCAAGATTGAAACTCAAAGATCGCAAGATTGAAACCAAAAGATCACAAGAATAAAACTCAAATATCGCAAGATTGAAACTCAAAGATCGCAAGATTGAAACTCAAAGATCGCAAGATTAAAACTCAAAGATAGCAAGATTGAACCACAAAGATCGCAAGTTTAAAACTCAAAGATCGCAAAATTGAAAATCAAAGATGGCAAGATTGAAACTCAAAGATCGCAGGACTGAAACTCAAAGATCGCAAGATTTAAAATCAAAGATTGCAAGATTGAAACTTAAAGATAGCAAGTTTGAAACTCAAAGATCGCATGATTAAAAATCAAAAATCGCAAGATTGAAACTCAAAGATCACAAGATTGAAATTCAAAGATCGCAAGATTGAAACTCAAAGATCGCAAAATTGAAACTCAAAGATCGCAAGATTGAAACTCAAAGATCGCAAGATTGAAACTCAAAGATCGCAAGATTGAAAATCAAAGATCGCAATAATGAGACCCAAAGATCGCAAGATTGAAACTCAAAGATCGAAGGATTGAAACTCAAAGAATGCAGGATTGAAACTCAAAGATCGCAAGATTGAAAGTCAAAGATAGCAAGTTTGAAAGTAAAAAATAGCAAGATTGAAACTCAAAGATCTCAAGATTGAAACTTAAAGATCGCAAGATTGAAAATCATAGATCGCAAGAATATGACTCAAAGATCGCAAGATTGAAACTCAAAGATTGCAAGATTCAAACTCAAAGATAGCAAGATTAAATCTCAAAGATTGCAAGATTGAAACTTAAAGATTGCAAGATTGAAACTCAAAGATCGCAAGATTAAAACTCAAAGATCGAACGATTGAAATTTAAGGATCGCAAGATTGAAACTCAAAGATCGCAAGATTGAAACTCAAAGATCGCAAGATTAAAACTCAAAGATCGCAAGATTGAAACTCAAAGATAGCAAGATTGAAACTCAAAGATCGCAAGATTGAAACTCAAAGATCGCAAGATTGAAACTGAAAGATCGCAAGATTGAAACTCAAAAATCGCAAGATTGAAACTCAAAGATCGCAAGATTGAAACTCAAAGATCGCAAGATTGAAACTCAAAGATCACAAGATTGAAACTCAAAGATCACAAGATTGAAATTCAAAAATCGCAAGATTGAAACTCAAAGATCGCAAGATTGAAACTCGAAGATCGCAAGATTGAAATTTAAAGATAGCAAGTTTGAAAGTAAAAGATCGCAAGATTGAAACTAAAAGATCGCATGATTGAAACTCATAGATGGCAAGATTGAAATTCAAAGATCGCAAGATTGAAACTCAAAGATCGCAAGAATAAAACTAAAAGATGGCAAGATTTAAACTCAATTCGCAAGATTAAAACTCAAAGATGGCAAGATTGAAACTCAAAGATCGCAAGATTGAAACTCAAAGATCGCAAGAATTAAACTCAAAGATCGCAAGATTGAAACTCAAAGATCGCATGATTGAAACTTAAAGATCGCAAGATTCAAACTCAAAGATCGCAAGATTGAAACTCAAAGATCGCAAGAATGAAACTAAAAGATCACAAGATTAAAACTCAAATATCGCAAGATTAAAACTCAAAGATCGCAAGATTGAAATTTAGAGATTGCAAGATTGAATCTCAAAGATTGCAAGATTGAAACTCAAAGATCGCAAGATTAAAACTCAAAGATAGCAAGATTGAACCACAAAGATCGCAAGTTTAAAACTCAAAGATCGCAAAATTGAAAATCAAAGATGGCAACATTGAAACTCAAAGATCGCAAGACTGAAACTCAAAGATCGCAAGATTTAAAATCAAAGATTGCAAGATTGAAACTCAAAGATAGCAAGTTTGAAACTCAAAGATCGCATGATTGAAACTCAAAAATCGCAAGATTGAAACTCAAAGATAGCAAGATTAAAACTCAAAGATCGCAAGATTGAAACTCAAAGATCGCAAGATTGAACTCAAAGATAGCAAGATTGAAACTCAAAAATCGCAAGATTGAAACTCAAAGATCGCAAGATTGAAACTCAAAGATCGCAAGATTGAAACTCAAAGATCACAAGATTGAAACTCAAAGATCGCAAGATTAAAATTCAAAAATCGCAAGATTGAAACTCAAAGATCGCAAGATTGAAACTCGAAGATCGCAAGATTGAAATTTAAAGATAGCAAGTTTGAAACTAAAAGATCGCAAGATTTAAACTAAAAGATCGCATGATTGAAACTCATAGATGCCAAGATTGAAATTCAAAGATCGCAAGATTGAAACTCAAAGATCGCAAGAATAAAACTCAAAGATGGCAAGATTTAAACTCAATTCGCAAGATTGAAACTCAAAGATGGCAAGATTGAAACTCAAAGATCGCAAGATTGAAACTCAAAGATTGCAAGAATTAAACTCAAAGATCGCAAGATTAAAACTCAAAGATCGCATGATTGAAACTTAAAGATCGCAAGATTCAAACTCAAAGATCGCAAGATTGAAACTCAAAGATCGCAAGAATGAAACCCAAAGATCGCAAGAATGAAACTAAAAGATCGCAAGATTGAAACTCAAAGAATGCAGGATTGAAACTCAAAGATCGCAAGATTGAAACTCAAAGATCGCAAGATTGAAACCAAAAGATCACAAGATTAAAACTCAAATATCGCAAGATTAAAACTCAAAGATCGCAAGATTGAAATTTAGAGATTGCAAGATTGAAACTCAAAGATCGCAAGATTGAAACTCAAAGATCGCAAGATTAAAACTCAAAGATAGCAAGATTGAACCACAAAGATCGCAAGTTTAAAACTCAAAGATCGCAAAATTGAAAACCAAAGATGGCAAGATTGAAACTCAAAGATCGCAGGACTGAAACTCAAAGATCGCAAGATTTAAAATCAAAGATTGCAAGATTGAAACTCAAAGATAGCAAGTTTGAAACTCAAAGATCGCATGATTAAAACTCAAAAATCGCAAGATTGAAACTCAAAGATCACAAGATTAAAATTCAAAGATCGCAAGATTGAAACTCAAAGATCGAAAAATTGAAACTCAAAGATCGCAAGATTGAAACTCAAAGATCGCAAGATTAAAACTCAAAGATAGCAAGATTGAACCACAAAGATCGCAAGTTTAAAACTCAAAGATCGCAAAATTGAAAATCAAAGATAGCAACATTGAAACTCAAAGATCGCAAGACTGAAACTCAAAGATCGCAAGATTTAAAATCAAAGATTGCAAGATTGAAACTCAAAGATAGCAAGTTTGAAACTCAAAGATCGCATGATTGAAACTCAAAAATCGCAAGATTGAAACTCAACGATCACAAGATTGAAATTCAAAGATCGCAAGATTGAAACTCAAAGATCGAACGATTGAAACTCAAAGATCGCAAGATTGAAACTCAAAGATCGCAAGATTGAAACTCAATGATCGCAAGATTGAAAATCATAGATCGCAAGATTGAAACTCAAAGATCGCAAGGTTGAAACTCGAAGATCGCAAGATTGAAATTCAAAGATCGCAAGACTGAAACTCAAAGATCGCAAGATTGAAACCAAAAGATCACAAGATTAAAACTCAAATATCGCAAGATTAAAACTCAAAGATCGCAAGATTGAAATTTAGAGATTGCAAGATTGAAACTCAAAGATCGCAAGATTGAAACTCAAAGAACGCAAGATTGACACTCAAAGATCGCAAAATTGAAACTCTAAGACCGCAAGATTGAAACTCAAAGATGGCAAGATTGAAACTCAAAGATTGCAAGATTCAAACTCAAAGATAGCAAGATTGAATCTCAAAGATTGCAAGATTGAAAATCAAAGATTGCAAGATTGAAACTCAAAGATCGCAAGATTGAAACTCAAAGATCGAAGGATTGAAACTCAAAGAATGCAGGATTGAAACTCAAAGATCGCAAGATTGAAAGTCAAAGATAGCAAGTTTGAAAGTAAAAAATAGCAAGATTGAAACTCAAAGATCTCAAGATTGAAACTTAAAGATCGCAAGATTGAAAATCATAGATCGCAAGAATATGACCCAAAGATCGCAAGATTGAAACTCAAAGATCGAAGGATTGAATCTCAAAGAATGCAGGATTGAAACTCAAAGATCGCAAGACTGAAACTCAAAGATCGCAAGATTGAAACCAAAAGATCACAAGATTAAAACTCAAATATCGCAAGATTAAAACTCAAAGATCGCAAGATTGAAATTTAGAGATTGCAAGATTGAAACTCAAAGATTGCAAGATTGAAACTCAAAGATCGCAAGATTAAAACTCATAGATAGCAAGATTGAACCACAAAGATCGCAAGTTTAAAACTCAAAGATCGCAAAATTGAAACTCAAAGATGGCAAGATTGAAACTCAAAGATCATAAGACTGAAGCTCAAAGAATGCAGGATTGAAACTCAAAGATCGCAAGATTGAAACTCAAAGATCGCAAGATTTAAACTCAAAGATAGCAAGATTGAAACTCAAAGATAGCAAGATTAAAACTCAAAGATCGCAAGATTGAAACTCAAAGATCGCAAGATTGAAACTCAATGATCGCAAGATTAAAACTCAAAGATCGCAAGATTGAAACTCAAAGATCGCAAGAATTAAACTCAAAGATTGCAAGATTGAAACTCAAAGATCGCATGATTGAAACTCAAAGATCGCAAGATTCAAACTCAAAGAACGCAAGATTGAAACTCAAAGATCGCAAGAATGAAACCCAAAGATCGCAAGAATGAAACTAAAAGATCGCAAGATTGAAACTCAAAGAATGCAGGATTGAAACTCAAAGATCGCAAGATTGAAACTCAAAGATCGCAAGATTGAAACCAAAAGATCACAAGATTAAACTCAAATATCGCAAGATTAAAACTCAAAGATCGCAAGATTGAAATTTAGAGATTGCAAGATTGAACCACAAAGATCGCAAGTTTAAAACTCAAAGATCGCAAAATTGAAAATCAAAGATGGCAAGATTGAAACTCAAAGATCACAAGATTGAAATTTAAAGATCGCAAGATTGAAACTTAAAGATCGAAAAATTGAAACTCAAAGATCGCAAGATTGAAACTCAAAGATCGCAAGATTGAAACTCAAAGATCGCAAGATTGAAAATCAAAGATCGCAATAATGAGACCCAAAGATCGCAAGATTGAAACTCAAAGATCGAAGGATTGAAACTCAAAGAATGCAGGATTGAAACTCAAAGATCGCAAGATTGAAAGTCAAAGATAGCAAGTTTGAAAGTAAAAAATAGCAAGATTGAAACTCAAAGATCTCAAGATTGAAACTTAAAGATCGCAAGATTGAAAATCAAAGATCGCAAGAATATGACCTAAAGATCGCAAGATTGAAACTCAAAGATCGAAGGATTGAATCTCAAAGAATGCAGGATTGAAACTCAAAGATCGCAAGACTGAAACTCAAAGATCGCAAGATTGAAACCAAAAGATCACAAGATTAAAACTCAAATATCGCAAGATTAAAACTCAAAGATCGCAAGATTGAAATTTAGAGATTGCAAGATTGAAACTCAAAGATCGCAAGATTGAAACTCAAAGATCGCAAGATTAAAACTCATAGATAGCAAGATTGAACCAGAAAGATCGCAAGTTTAAAACTCAAAGATCGCAAAATTGAAACTCAAAGATGGCAAGATTGAAACTCAAAGATCATAAGACTGAAGCTCAAAGAATGCAGGATTGAAACTCAAAGATCGCAAGATTGAAACTCAAAGATCGCAAGATTTCAACTCAAAGATAGCAAGATTGAAACTCAAAGATAGCAAGATTAAAACTCAAAGATCGCAAGATTGAAACTCAAAGATCGCAAGATTGAAACTCAATGATCGCAAGATTAAAACTCAAAGATCGCAAGATTGAAACTCAAAGATCGCAATATTGAAACTTAAAGATCGCAAGATTGAAACTCAAAGATCGCATGATTGAAATTCAAAGATCGCAAGATTCAAACTCAAAGAACGCAAGATTGAAACTCAAAGATCGCAAGAATGAAACCCAAAGATCGCAAGAATGAAACTAAAAGATCGCAAGATTGAAACTCAAAGAATGCAGGATTGAAACTCAAAGATTGAACGCAAGATTGAAACCAAAAGATCACAAGATTAAAACTCAAATATCGCAAGATTAAAACTCAAAGATTGCAAGATTGAAATTTAGAGATTGCAAGATTGAAACTCAAAGATCGCAAGATTGAAACTCAAAGATCGCAAGATTGAAACTCTAAGATCGCAAGATTGAAACTCAAAAATGGCAAGATTGAAACTCAAAGATAACAAGATTGAAACTTAAAGATTGCAAGATTGAAACTCAAAGATCGCAAGATTAAAACTCAAAGATTAAACGATTGAAATTTAAGGATCGCAAGATTGAAACTCAAAGATCGCAAGATTGAAACTCGAAGATCGCAAGATTGGAACTGAAAGATCGCAAGATTGAAACTCAAAAATCGCAAGAATTAAACTCAAAGATGGCAAGATTTAAACTCAATTCGCAAGATTAAAACTCAAAGGTGGCAAGATTGAAACTCAAAGATCGCAAGATTGAAACTCAAAGATCGCAAGAATTAAACTCAAAGATCGCAAGATTGAAACTCAAAGATCGCATGATTGAAACTTAAAGATCGCAAGATTCATACTCAAAGATCGCAAGATTGAAACTCAAAGATCGCAAGAATGAAACCAAAAGATCACAAGATTAAAACTCAAATATCGCAAGATTAAAACTCAAAGATCGCAAGATTGAAATTTAGAGATTGCAAGATTGAATCTCAAAGATCGCAAGATTAAAACTCAAAGATAGCAAGATTGAACCACAAAGATCGCAAGTTTAAAACTCAAAGATCGCAAAATTGAAAATCAAAGATGGCAACATTGAAACTCAAAGATCGCAAGACTGAAACTCAAAGATCGCAAGATTTAAAATCAAAGATTGCAAGATTGAAACTCAAAGATTGCATGATTGAAACTCAAAAATCGCAAGATTGAAACTCAAAGATCACAAGATTGAAATTCAAAGATCGCAAGATTGAAACTCAAAGATCGAAGGATTGAAACTCAAAGATCGCAAGATTGAAACTCAAAGATCGCAAGATTGAAACTCAAAGATCGCAAGATTGAAAATCAAAGATCGCAAGATTGAAACTCAAAGATCGCAAGATTGAAACTCGAAGATCGCAAGATTGAAATTCAAAGATCGCAAGACTGAAACTCAAAGATCGCAAGATTGAAACCAAAAGATCACAAGATTAAAACTCAAATATCGCAAGATTAAAACTCAAAGATCGCAAGATTGAAATTTAGAGATTGCAAGATTGAAACTCAAAAATCGCAAGATTGAAACTCAAAGATCGCAAGATTGAAACTCAAAGATCGCAAAATTGAAACTCTAAGACCGCAAGATTGAAACTCAAAAATGGCAAGATTGAAACTCAAAGATTGCAGGATTCAAACTCAAAGATAGCAAGATTGAATCTCAAAGATTACAAGATTGAAACTTAAAGATTGCAAGATTGAAACTCAAAGATCGCAAGATTAAAACTCAAAGATCGAACGATTGAAATTTAAGGATCGCAAGATTGAAACTCAAAGATCGCAAGATTGAAACTCAAAGATCGCAAGATTGAAACTCAAAGATCGCAAGATTGAAACTCAAAGATAGCAAGATTAAAACTCAAAGATCGCAAGATTGAAACTCAAAGATCGCAAGATTGGAACTGAAAGATCGCAAGATTGAAACTCAAAAATCGCAAGATTGAAACTCAAAGATCGCAAGATTGAAACTCAAAGATCGCAAGATCGAAACTCAAAGATCACAAGATTGAAACTCAACGATCACAAGATTGAAATTCAAAAATCGCAAGATTGAAACTCAAAGATCGCAAGATTGAAACTCGAAGATCGCAAGATTGAAACCAAAATATCACAAGATTAAAACTCAAATATCACAAAAATAAAACTAAAAGATCGCAAGATTGAAATTTAGAGATTGCAAGATTGAAACTCAAAGATCGCAAGATTTAAACTCAAAGATCGCAAGATGAAAACTCAAAGATAGCAAGATTGAACCACAAAGATCGCAAGTTTAAAACTCAAAGATCGCAAAATTGAAAATCAAAGATGGCAAGATTGAATCTCAAAGATCGCAAGACTGAAACTCAAAGATCGCAAGATTGAAAATCAATGATTGCAAAATTGAAACTCAAAGATAGCAAGTTTGAAACTCAAAGATCGCATGATTGAAACTCAAAAATCGCAAGATTGAAACTCAAAGATCACAAGATATAAATTCAAAGATCGCAAGATTGAAACTCAAAGATCGAACGATTGAAACTCAAAGATCGCAAGATTGAAACTCAAAGATCGCAAGATTGAAACTCAAAGATCGCAAGATTGAAAATCAAAGATCACAAGATTGAAATTCAAAGATCGCAAGATTGAAACTCAAAGATCGAACGATTGAAACTCAAAGATCGCAAGATTGAAACCAAAAGATCACAAGATTAAAACTCAAATATCGCAAGAATAAAACTAAAAGATCGCAAGATTGAAATTTAGAGATTGCAAGATTGAAACTCAAAGATCGCAAGATTTAAACTCAAAGATCGCAAGATTAAAACTCAAAGATAGCAAGATTGAACCACAAAGATCGCAAGTTTAAAACTCAAAGATCGCAAAATTGAAAATCAAAGATGGCAAGATTGAATCTCAAAGATCGCAAGACTGAAACTCAAAGATCGCAACATTTAAAATCAAAGATTGCAAGATTGAAACTCAAAGATAGCAAGTTTGAAACTCAAAGATCGCATGATTGAAACTCAAAAATCGCAAGATTGAAACTCAAAGATCACAAGATTGAAATTCAAAGATCGCAAGATTGAAACTCAAAGATCGAACGATTGAAACTCAAAGATCGCAAGATTGAAACTCAAAGATCGCAAGATTGAAACTCAAAGATCGTAAGATTGAAAATCAAAGATCGCAAGATTGAAACTCAAAGATCGCAAGATTGAAACTCGAAGATCGCAAGATTGAAACTCAAAGATCGCAAGAATGAAACCCAAAGATCGCAAGAATGAAACTAAAAAATCGCAAGATTGAAACTCAAAGAATGCAGGATTAAAACTCAAATATCGCAAGATTAAAACTCAAAGATCGCAAGATTGAAATTTAGAGATTGCAAGATTGAAACTCAAAGATCGCAAGATTGAAACTCAAAGATCGCAAGATTAAAACTCAAAGATAGCAAGATTGAACCACAAAGATCGCAAGTTTAAAACTCAAAGATCGCAAAATTGAAAATCAAAGATGGCAAGATTGAATCTCAAAGATCGCAAGACTGAAACTCAAAGATCGCAACATTTAAAATCAAAGATTGCAAGATTGAAACTCAAAGATAGCAAGTTTGAAACTCAAAGATCGCATGATTGAAACTCAAAAATCGCAAGATTGAAACTCAAAGATCACAAGATTGAAATTCAAAGATCGCAAGATTGAAACTCAAAGATCGCAAGATTGAAACTCAAAGATCGTAAGATTGAAAATCAAAGATCGCAAGATTGAAACTCAAAGATTGCAAGATTGAAACTCAATGATCGCAAGATTAAAACTCAAAGATCGCAAGATTGAAACTCAAAGATCGCAATATTGAAACTCAAAGATCGCAAGATTGAAACTCAAAGATCGCATGATTGAAACTCAAAGATCGCAAGATTCAAACTCAAAGAATGCAAGATTGAAACTCAAAGATCGCAAGAATGAAACCCAAAGATCGCAAGAATGAAACTAAAAGATCGCAAGCTTGAAACTCAAAGAATGCAGGATTGAAACTCAAAGATCGCAAGATTGAAACTCAAAGATCGCAAGATTGAAACCAAAAGATCACAAGATTAAAACTCAAATATCGCAAGATTAAAACTCAAAGATCGCAAGATTGAAATTTAGAGATTGCAAGATTGAACCACAAAGATCGCAAGACTGAAACTCAAAGATCGCAAGATTTAAAATTAAAGATTGCAAGATTGAAACTCAAAGATAGCAAGTTTGAAACTCAAAGATCGCATGATTGAAACTCAAAAATCGCAAGATTGAAACTCAAAGATCACAAGATTGAAATTCAAAGATCGCAAGATTGAAACTCAAAGATCGAACGATTGAAACTCAAAGATCGCAAGATTGAAACTCAAAGATCGAAGGAATGAAACTCAAAGAATGCAGGATTGAAACTCAAAGATCGCAAGATTGAAAGTCAAAGATCTCAAGAATGAGACCTAAAGATCGCAAGTATGAAACTCAAAGATCGAAGGATTGAAACTCAAAGAATGCAGGATTGAAACTCAAAGATCGCAAGATTGAAACTCAAAGATTGCAAGATTGAAACCAAAAGATCACAAGATTAAAAGTCAAATATCGCAAGATTAAAACTCAAAGATCGCAAGATTGAAACTTAGAGATTGCAAGATTGAAACTCAAAGATCGCAAGATTGAAACTCAAAGATCGCAAGATTGAAACTTAAAGATAGCAAGATTGAACCACAAAGATCGCAAGTTTAAAACTCAAAGATCGCAAAATTGAAACTCAAAGATGGCAAGATTGAAACTCAAAGATCGCAAGATTGAAACCAAAAGATCACAAGATTAAAACTCAAATATCGCAAGATTAAAACTCAAAGATTGCAAGATTGAAATTTAGAGATTGCAAGATTGAAACTCAAAGATCGCAAGATTGAAACTCAAAGATCGCAAGATTGAAACTCAAAGATCGCAAAATTGAAACTCTAAGATCGCAAGATTGAAACTCAAAAATGGCAAGATTGAAACTCAAAGATTGCAAGATTCAAACTCAAAGATAGCAAGATTGAATCTCAAAGATAACAAGATTGAAACTTAAAGATTGCAAGATTGAAACTCAAAGATCGCAAGATTAAAACTCAAAGATTAAACGATTGAAATTTAAGGATCGCAAGATTGAAACTCAAAGATCGCAAGATTGAAACTCGAAGATCGCAAGATTGGAACTGAAAGATCGCAAGATTGAAACTCAAAAATCGCAAGAATTAAACTCAAAGATGACAAGATTTAAACTCAATTCGCAAGATTAAAACTCAAAGGTGGCAAGATTGAAACTCAAAAATCGCAAGATTGAAACTCAAAGATCGCAAGAATTAAACTCAAAGATCGCAAGATTGAAACTCAAAGATCGCATGATTGAAACTTAAAGATCGCAAGATTCAAACTCAAAGATCGCAAGATTGAAACTCAAAGATCGCAAGAATGAAACCAAAAGATCACAAGATTAAAACTCAAATATCGCAAGATTAAAACTCAAAGATCGCAAGATTGAAATTTAGAGATTGCAAGATTGAATCTCAAAGATCGCAAGATTAAAACTCAAAGATAGCAAGATTGAACCACAAAGATCGCAAGTTTAAAACTCAAAGATCGCAAAATTGAAAATCAAAGATGGCAACATTGAAACTCAAAGATCGCAAGACTGAAACTCAAAGATCGCAAGATTTAAAATCAAAGATTGCAAGATTGAAACTCAAAGATAGCAAGTTTGAAACTCAAAGATTGCATGATTGAAACTCAAAAATCGCAAGATTGAAACTCAAAGATCACAAGATTGAAATTCAAAGATCGCAAGATTGAAACTCAAAGATCGAACGATTGAAACTCAAAGATCGCAAGATTGAAACTCAAAGATCGCAAGATTGAAACTCAAAGATCGCAAGATTGAAAATCAAAGATCGCAAGATTGAAACTCAAAGATCGCAAGATTGAAACTCGAAGATCGCAAGATTGAAATTCAAAGATCGCAAGACTGAAACTCAAAGATCGCAAGATTGAAACCAAAAGATCACAAGATTAAAATTTAAATATCGCAAGATTAAAACTCAAAGATCGCAAGATTGAAATTTAGAGATTGCAAGATTGAAACTCAAAAATCGCAAGATTGAAACTCAAAGATCGCAAGATTGAAACTCAAAGATCGCAAAATTGAAACTCTAGGATCGCAAGATTGAAACTCAAAAATGGCAAGAATGAAACTCAAAGATTGCAGGATTCAAACTCAAAGATAGCAAGATTGAATCTCAAAGATTACAAGATTGAAACTTAAAGATTGCAAGATTGAAACTCAAAGATCGCAAGATTAAACTCAAAGATCAAAAAATTTAAAATTTAAGGGTCGAAATTGAAACTCAAAGGAAGATTGAAACTCAAAAACGCAAAAATTTAAACTCAAAAATGCAAGATTGAAAAATCAAAGATGCAAATTAAAAAACAAAGATCGCAAATTTAAACCCAAAGATCGCAAATTGGAAAATGAAGATCGCAAAATTAAAAATTTAAAAAATCGCAAAAAAATTAAATCAAAGATCGAAGATTAAACTCAAAAAACGCAAGATTTAAACTCAAAGATCCAAGATTTAAACCTCAAAGATAAAGATTGAAATTTAAAAATCCCGATTGAAAAACAAAATCGCAAGATTAAATCAAGATGCAAATTGAAATTTAAAATGCAAGTTTAAAAAATAAAGATCGCAAGATTGAAACTAAAAAAATCGAGATTAAACTCAGATCAATGAAACCAAAGATCGAAGTAAAAATCAAAGATGGCAAATTTAAAATCAATTGCAAGATTAAAAATCAAAAATGGGAAGATTTAAACTCAAAGATCGCAAGATTAAAATCAAAAAATGCAAGATTAAATCAAAAATGCAAATTTTAAAAATCAAAGATCGCATGATTTAAAAATCAAAAATCGCAAAATTTAAAATCAAAAATCCAAGTTGAAATCAAAAATCGCAAAATGAAACCCAAAAAATCCACAAGAATGAAACTAAAGATGCAAGATTTAAAATCAAGAAAGCAGGATTGAAATCAAAAGATCCAAGAATGAACCAAAGATCGCAGATTTAAACCAAAAAATTTTAAAGGATTAAAATTAAAAAAAATTTCCAAAAAAATAAAAATAAAAAATGCAAGATTGAAAATTTTTAAATTGCAAGATTGAAACTCAAAAAAAACCAAGATTTTAAAATAAAGATCGCAAGAGAAAATCAAAGATGCAAGATTTGAAAACAAAAATCGCAAGTTTAAACTCAAAGATCGAAATTGAAAAATCAAAGATGCGATTGAACCAAAGATCGCAAGATAAAAATCAAAAATCGCAAGTTGAAAAAAAAAGATTCAAAATTAAAATCAAAATAGCAAGTTTAAAAACAAAAATCGCAATTAAAAAATAAAGATGCAAGATTTAAATCAAAGATCGAAGATGAAAAATCAAAGATCGCAAGATTGAAACTCAAAAATGCAAATTGAAAACCAAGATCGCAAGTTAAAAACAAAAATCTATTGAAATCAAAGATGCAAGTTAAACTCAAAGACGAAGATTTAAATCAAAAATCGCAAGAATTTTAAAACCAAAAATTTTCAAGAATAAACTAAAAATTTGCAAGATTAAATCAAAGAAAAAGGGGTTAAACTCAAAATGCAAGTTAAACTCAAAGATCGCAAAATTTTAAATTTTAAAAAGCAAGATTTAAACTCAAAGATCCGATTGAAATCAAAGATCGCAAGATTAAAACTCAAGATGAAGATTGAACCCAAAAAATCGCAAGTTTAAAAAATCAAAGACGCAAATAAAACTCAAAAAATGGGAAGATTTAAAAATCAAAGTCCCAAAATGAAACTCAAAATCGCAAATTTTAAATAAAAAATTCAAATTTTAAAAATCAAAATTGAAGTTTAAATCAAAAAATCAGTTTAAACTCAAAATGCAAGATTGAAACTCAAGATCAAGATTGAAATTAAAGATGCAAGATTGAAATCAAAGATCGAAGATTAAACTCAAAGATCGAAGATTTGAAACTCAAGATTGCAAAATTTAAACTCAAAGATCGCAAGTTGAAAATCAAAGATCGCAAGAATGGGAAACCCAAAGTCGCAAGATTGAAACTCAAGATCGCAAGATTGAAATTTAAAGATCGCAGTTAAATCAAAGATCGCAAAATTAACTCAAAGTCGCAAAATTGAAATAAAGATGCAAGAATGAAACCCAAGATCGCAAAATGAAACTAAAAATTTGCAAGATTGAAACCAAAGAATCCGGTTAAAAACTAAATATCGCAAAAATTAAAACTCAAAGATCGCAAAATTGAAATTTAGAATTGCAAAAATTGAAAATCAAAAATCGCAAGATTGAAACTAAAGAGAAGATTAAAACTAAAGATAGCAAAATTAAAAACCCAAAGTCGCAAGTTTAAACTCAAAGATGCAAAATTAAAATCAAGATGCAGATTGAAACTCAAAATCGCAAGATGAAATCAAAGATCCAAAATTTAAAATCAAAGATTGCAAGATTTGCAAACTCAAAGATAGCAAGTTTTGAAACTCAAAGATCGCATGATTGAAACTCAAAAATCGCAAGATTGAAAACTCAAAGATCACAAGATTGAAATTCAAAGATCGCAAGATTGAAACTCAAAGATCGAACGATTGAAACTCAAAGATCGCAATAATGAAACTCAAAGATTACAAGTTTGAAACTCAAAGATCGCAGATTGAAAATCAAAGATCGCAAGAATGAGACCCAAAGATCGCAAGATTGAAACTCAAAGATCGAAGGATTGAAACTTAATGAATGCAGGATTGAAACTCAAAGAGCGCAAGATTGAAACTCAAAGATAGCAAGATTGAAACTAAAAAATAGCAAGATTGAAACTCAAAAGATCTCAAGATTGAAACTAAAAGATCGCAAGATTGAAAATCAAAGATCGCAAGAATGAGACTTAAGATCGCAAGATTGAAACTCAAAGATCGAAGGATTGAAACTCAAAGAATGCAGGATTGAAACTCAAAGATCGCAAGATTAAAACTCAAAGATCGCAAGATTGAAACCAAAAGATCACAAGATTAAAAGTCAAATATCGCAAGATTAAAACTCAAAGATCGCAAGATTAAAACTTATAGATTGCAAGATTGAAACTCAAAGATCGCAAGATTGAAACTCAAAGATCGCAAGATTGAAACTCAAAGATAGCAAGATTGAACCACAAAGATCGCAAGTTTAAAACTCAAAGATCATAAAATTGAAACTCAAAGATGGCAAGATTGAAACTCAATGAACGCAAGACTGAAACTCAAAGATCGCAAGATTTAAAATCAAAGATTGCAAGATTTAACTCAAAGATCGCAAGATTTAAACTCAAAGATAGCAAGATTGAAACTCAAAGATAGCAAGTTTGAAACTCAAAGATCGCATGATTGAAACTCAAAAATCGCAAGATTGATACTCAAAGATCACAAGATTGAAATTCAAAGATCGCAAGATTGAAACTCAAAGATCGAACATTTGAAACTCAAAGATCGCAAGATTGAAACTCAAAGATCGCAAGATTGAAACTCAAAGATCGCAAGATTGAAACTCAAAGATCCCAAGATTGAAACTCAAAGATCGCAAAATTGAAACTCAAAGATCAGAATATTGAAACTCAAAAATTGCAAGATTTAAACTCAAAGATTGCAAGATTCAAACTCAAAGATAGCAAGATTGAATCTCAAAGATTGCAAGATTGAAACTTAAAGATTGCAAGATTGAAATTCAAAGATCGCAAGATTAAAACTCAAAGATCGAACGATTGAAACTCAAGGATCGCAAGATTGAAACTCAAAGATCGCAAGATTGAAACTCAAAGATCGCAAGATGAAACTCAAAGATCGCAAGATTGAAACTCAAAGATCGCAAGATTGAAACTCAGGGATCGCAAGATTAAAACTCAAAGATCGCAAGATTGAAACTCAAAGATCGCAAGATTGAAACTTAAGGATAGCAAGATTGAAACTCAAAGATCGCAAGATTGAAACTCAAAGATCGCAAGATTGAAACCAAAAGATCACATGATTAAACTCAAATATCGCAAGATTAAAACTCAAAGATCGCAAGATTGAAATTTAGAGATTGCAAGATTGAAAATTCAAAGATCGCAAGATTGAAACTGAAAGATTGCAAGATTGATACTTAAAGATAAAAAGATTGAAACTCAAAGATCGCAAGATTGAAACTCAAAGAATAGCAAGATTGAAACTCAATGATCGCATGATTGAACTCAAAAATCGCAGATTGAAAAATCAAAAATCCAAAATTAAATTTAAAAATCGCAAGATTGAAACCCAAGATCGCAAGATTGGAACAAAGATCCAAGATTGAAACTAAAAATCGCAAGAAATTAAACTAAAGATGCAAGATTTAAACTCAATTCAAGATAAAACCAAAGGTGGGAAGATTGAAACCAAAAATCCAAGATTAAAAATCAAAATCCAAAATTAAACTAAAAAATCGCAAGATTGAAATAAGATGCAGATTGAAACTTAAAGATCGCAAATTTAAATCAAAGATCGCAAGATTAAAAATCAAAGATGCAAGAAAGAAAACCAAAAAATCAAAGTTTTAAAAAACAAATCGCAAATTAAAAATCAAAAATGCAAGATTGAATTTTAAAGGGTTGCAAGATTTAAAACTCAAAGATCGCAAGATTAAAATCAAAGTGCAAATTGAAACCAAAGATGCAAGTTTAAACTCAAAAAATCGCAAATTGAAATCAAAATGGGAAGATTGAAAAATCAAAAATCCAAAAAAATAAAAACAAAGATCGCAAGATTTTTAAAAAAAAAAGATTGAAGATTTAAACTCAAAGATGCAAGTTGAAATCAAAAATGCAAGATGAAAATCAAAAAAAAGCAAGATTGAAATCAAAGCCAAGATTGAAATTTAAAAAATCCCAAGATTGAAACTCAAAGATGAAGTTAAAACTCAAAGATCGCAGATTGAAAATCAAAATTGCAAGATTGAAAATCAAAGATCCAAGATGAAATAAAGATCGCAAAAAGAACCAAAGATCGAAAAAATTGAAAACCAAGATCGCAAGATTTGAAACAAAAAATCCCGATTAAAATCAAAATTCGCAAGATTAACTAAAGATCGCAAAATTGAAATAAAGATGCAAAAATGAAACCAAAGATCCAAAATAAAAAATAAAAAATTTTCAAGATTAAACTCAAAAAAGCAATTGAAAACCAATATCCAAGATTAAAATCAAAAATCGCAAATTAAAATTTTTAAATTGCAAGATTGAATCAAAAAATCGCAAAATTTAAAATCAAAAAATCGCAAATTAAATCAAAGTTTTTAAGATTGAACCCAAAGATGCAAGTTTAAAAATCAAAAATGCAAATTTAAATCAAAATGGGAAGATTGAAATCAAAGATCCAAGATGAAATAAAGACGCAAGATTTAAAATCAAAAAAGCAAGATTGAAACTCAAAGATGCAAGTTTTTAAACTCAAGATCGCAGATTGAAACTCAAAAATCGAAGATTTAAATCAAAGATCCAAGATTGAAATTTAAGATCGCAAGATTGAAACCAAAAAACGAAGATTTAAATCAAAGATGAAAAAAAATTTAAACTCAAAAATTGCAAAATTAAACTCAAAGATCGCAAAATTGAAAATCAAAAATCGCAAGAATGAACCCCGATCGCAAGTTAAATAAAAAATCGAAGGATTGAAACTTAAGAAGCAGGATTGAAAATCAAAAGGGCAAGATTAAAAATCAAAAAATGCAAGATTGAAATAAAAAAATTAATAAACAAGATTGAAACCAAAAAGATCTCAAGATTGAAAACAAAAGATCGCAAATTAAAATCAAAGTGCAAAATAACTTAAAGATGCAAAATTGAAACTCAAAGATTTAAGGGTTTAAACTCAAAAAGCCGGGTTTAAATCAAAAATGAAGATTAAAAAAAATCAAAGTCCCAAAATTGAAACCAAAAAATCCAAGATTAAAATCAAAAAAGCAAGATTAAAAAACAAAGATCCAAGATTAAAATTAAGATGCAAGATTGAAACTCAAAGATGAGATTGAAACTCAAAGATCGCAGATGAAAACCCAAAAATGCAAGATTGAAAACAAAGTTTGCAAATTTAAAACCCAAAGATCATAAAAAGAAACCAAGATGGAAAAATTAACTCAAGAACGCAAATGAAAATCAAAGACGCAAGATTTAAATCAAAAATTGCAAGATTTAAACTCAAAGATCGCAAGTTTTAACTCAAAGATGCAAGATTTAAACCCCAAAAATGCAAGTTTTAACTAAAGTTTGCAGTTTTAAACCAAAAATGCAAGATTGAAAATCAAAATCCAAGATTAAATTTAAAAATCGCAAAATTGAAATTAAAAAAATCAAGATTGAAACTCAAAAATGCCAAAATTGAACTCAAAGATCGCAAGATTAAATCAAAATCAAAAACCCAAAAAAGGAAAATTTAAAAAAAAAAAAAAAAGAAAAAGAAAAAAATGCAAATAACCAAAAAATCAAGATTTCCCCAAAAATAAAGCTAAAAATTTTTCAAAAGATGAAAATTAAAACCCAAAATTAACAAAACCAAAAAAAATTTAAAAACAAATTTAAATCAAGACAAAAAGAAAAAGATAAGAGAAAAAAGAGAAAGTTAAAAAAAGAGAAGATTGAAAAAACCCAAAAAAATCCAAGATTTTAACCAAAGATCGCAAATTAAAAACAAAAATCGAAATTTAAAATTAAAATGCAGATTTAAACTAAAGAGCAAGATTGAAACTCAAAGATAGCAAGATTTAAACTCAATTCGCAAGATTGAAACCAAAAGATCACAAGATTAAAACTCAAATATCGCAAGATTAAAACTCAAAGATCGCAAGATTGAAAATTTAGAGATTGCAAGATTGAAATTCAAAGATCGCAAGATTGAAACTGAAAGATTGCAAGATTGATACTTAAAGATAGCAAGATTGAAACTCAAAGATCGCAAGATTGAAACTCAAAGATAGCAAGTTTGAAACTCAATGATCGCATGATTGAAACTCAAAAATCGCAAGATTGAAAATCAAAGATCACAAGATTGAAATTCAAAGATCGCAAGATTGAAACTCGAAGATCGCAAGATTGGAACTGAAAGATCGCAAGATTGAAACTCAAAAATCGCAAGAATTAAACTCAAAGATGGCAAGATTTAAACTCAATTCGCAAGATTAAAACTCAAAGGTGGCAAGATTGAAACTCAAAAATCGCAAGATTGAAACTCAAAGATCGCAAGAATTAAACTCAAAGATCGCAAGATTGAAACTCAAAGATCGCATGATTGAAACTTAAAGATCGCAAGATTCAAACTCAAAGATCGCAAGATTGAAACTCAAAGATCGCAAGAATGAAACCAAAAGATCACAAGATTAAAACTCAAATATCGCAAGAATAAAACTCAAAGATCGCAAGATTGAAATTTAGAGATTGCAAGATTGAATCTCAAAGATCGCAAGATTAAAACTCAAAGATAGCAAGATTGAACCACAAAGATCGCAAGTTTAAAACTCAAAGATCGCAAAATTGAAAATCAAAGATGGCAACATTGAAACTCAAAGATCGCAAGACTGAAACTCAAAGATCGCAAGATTTAAAATCAAAGATTGCAAGATTGAAACTCAAAGATAGCAAGTTTGAAACTCAAAGATTGCATGATTGAAACTCAAAAATCGCAAGATTGAAAACTCAAAGATCACAAGATTGAAATTCAAAGATCGCAAGATTGAAACTCAAAGATCGAAGGATTGAAACTCAAAGATCGCAAGATTGAAACTCAAAGATCGCAAGATTGAAACTCAAAGATCGCAAGATTGAAAATCAAAGATCGCAAGATTGAAACTCAAAGATCGCAAGGTTGAAACTCAAAAGATCGCAAGATTGAAATTCAAAGATCGCAAGACTGAAACTCAAAGATCGCAAGATTGAAACCAAAAGATCACAAGATTAAAACTCAAATATCGCAAGATTAAAACTCAAAGATCGCAAGATTGAAATTTAGAGATTGCAAGATTGAAACTCAAAAATCGCAAGATTGAAACTCAAAGATCGCAAGATTGAAACTCAAAGATCGCAAAATTGAAACTCTAAGACCGCAAGATTGAAACTCAAAAATGGCAAGAATGAAACTCAAAGATTGCAGGATTCAAACTCAAAGATAGCAAGATTGAATCTCAAAGATTACAAGATTGAAACTTAAAGATTGCAAGATTGAAACTCAAAGATCGCAAGATTAAAACTCAAAGATCGAACGATTGAAATTTAAGGATCGCAAGATTGAAACTCAAAGATCGCAAGATTGAAACTCAAAGATCGCAAGATTGAAACTCAAAGATCGCAAGATTGAAACTCAAAGATAGCAAGATTAAAACTCAAAGATCGCAAGATTGAAACTCAAAGATCGCAAGATTGGAACTGAAAGATCGCAAGATTAAAATTCAAAAATCGCAAGATTGAAACTCAAAGATCGCAAGATTGAAACTCAAAGATCGCAAGATTGAAACTCAAAGATCACAAGATTGAAACTCAAAGATCACAAGATTGAAATTCAAAAATCGCAAGATTGAAACTCAAAGATCGCAAGATTGAAACTCGAAGATCGCAAGATTGAAATTTAAAGATAGCAAGTTTAAAACTAAAAGATCGCAAGATTGAAACTAAAAGATCGCATGATTGAAACTCATAGATGGCAAGATTGAAACTCAAAGATCGCAAGAATAAAAATCAAAGATGGCAAGATTTAAACTCAATTCGCAAGATTAAAACTCAAAGATGGCAAGATTGAAACTCAAAGATCGCAAGATTGAAACTCAAAGATCGCAAGAATTAAACTCAAAGATCGCAAGATTAAAACTCAAAGATCGCATGATTGAAACTCAAAGATCGCAAGATTTAAACTCAAAGATCGCAAGATTGAAACTCAAAGATCGCAAGAATGAAACCCAAAGATCACAAGAATGAAACTAAAAGATCGCAAGATTGAAACTCAAAGAATGCAGGATTGAAACTCAAAGATCGCAAGAATGAAACTCAAAGATCGCAAGATTGAAACCAAAAGATCACAAGATTAAAACTCAAATATCACAAAAATAAAACTAAAAGATCGCAAGATTGAAATTTAGAGATTGCAAGATTGAAACTCAAAGATCGCAAGATTTAAACTCAAAGATCGCAAGATTAAAACTCAAAGATAGCAAGATTGAACCACAAAGATCGCAAGTTTAAAACTCAAAGATCGCAAAATTGAAAATCAAAGATGGCAAGATTGAATCTCAAAGATCGCAAGACTGAAACTCAAAGATCGCAAGATTGAAAATCAATGATTGCAAGATTGAAACTCAAAGATAGCAAGTTTGAAACTCAAAGATCGCAAGATTGAAACTCAAAGATCGCAAGATTGAAACTCAAAGATCGCAAGATTGAAACTCAAAGATCGCAAGATTGAAACTCAAAGATCGCAAGATTGAAACTCAAAGATCGCAAGATTGAAACTCAAAGATCACAAGATTGAAATTCAAAGATCGCAAGATTGAAACTCAAAGATCGCAAGATTGAAACTCGAAGATCGCAAGATTGAAACTCAAAGATAGCAAGATTGAAACTCAAAGATCGCAAGATTGAAACTCAAAGATCGCATGATTGAAACTCATAGATGGGCAAGATTGAAACTCAAAGATCGCAAGAATGAAAATCAAAGATCGCAAGATTTAAACTCAATATCGCAAGATTAAAACTCAAAGATCGCAAGATTGAAACTCAAAGATCGCAAGATTGAAACTCAAAGATCGCAAGAATTAAACTCAAAGATCGCAAGATTGAAACTCAAAGATCGCAAGATTGAAACTCAAAGATCGCAAGATTGAAACTCAAAGATCGCAAGATTGAAACTCAAAGATCGCAAGAATGAAACCCAAAGATCGCAAGATTGAAACTCAAAGATCGCAAGATTGAAACTCAAAGAATGCAAGATTGAAACTCAAAGATCGCAAGATTGAAACTCAAAGATCGCAAGATTGAAACTCAAGGATCGCAAGATTGAAACTCAAAGATCGCAAGATTGAAACTCAAAGATCGCAAGATTGAAACTCAAAGATCGCAAGATTGAAACCAAAAGATCACAAGATTAAAACTCAAATATCGCAAGAATAAAACTAAAAGATCGCAAGATTGAAATTTAGAGATTGCAAGATTGAAACTCAAAGATCGCAAGATTTAAACTCAAAGATCGCAAGATTAAAACTCAAAGATAGCAAGATTGAACCACAAAGATCGCAAGTTTAAAACTCAAAGATCGCAAAATTGAAAATCAAAGATGGCAAGATTGAATCTCAAAGATCGCAAGACTGAAACTCAAAGATCGCAAGATTTAAAATCAAAGATTGCAAGATTGAAACTCAAAGATAGCAAGTTTGAAACTCAAAGATCGCATGATTGAAACTCAAAAATCGCAAGATTGAAACTCAAAGATCACAAGATTGAAATTCAAAGATCGCAAGATTGAAACTCAAAGATCGAACGATTGAAACTCAAAGATCGCAAGATTGAAACTCAAAGATCGCAAGATTGAAACTCAAAGATCGCAAGATTGAAAATCAAAGATCGCAAGATTGAAACTCAAAGATCGCAAGATTGAAACTCAAAGATCGCAAGTTTGAAACTCAAAGATCGCAAGATTGAAACTCAAAGATCGCAAGATTGAAACTCAAAGATCGCAAGATTGAAACTCAAAGATCGCAAGATTGAAACTCAAAGATCGCAAGATTGAAACTCAAAGATCGCAAGATTGAAACTCAAAGATCGCAAGATTGAAACTCAAAGATCGCAAGATTGAAACTCAAAGATCGCAAGATTGAAAATCAAAGATCGCAAGATTGAAACTCAAAGATCGCAAGATTGAAATTTGAAGATCGCAAGAATGAAACTCAAAGATCGCAAGATTGAAACCAAAAGATCACAAGATTAAAACTCAAATATCGCAAGATTAAAACTCAAAGATCGCAAGATTGAAATTTAGAGATTGCAAGATTGAAACTCAAAGATCGCAAGATTGAAACTCAAAGATCGCAAGATTGAAACTCAAAGATCGCAAGATTGAAACTCTAAGATCGCAAGATTGAAACTCAAAGATCGCAAGATTGAAACTCAAAGATTGCAAGATTCAAACTCAAAGATAGCAAGATTGAAACTCAAAGATCGCAAGATTAAAACTAAAGATTGCAAGATTGAAACTCAAAGATCGCAAGATTGAAACTCAAAGATCGCAAGATTGAAACTAAAGATCGCAAGATTGAAACTCAAAGATCGCAAGATTGAAACTCAAAGATCGCAAGATTGAAACTCAAAGATCGCAAGATTGAAACTCAAAAA
>JAQJVL010004190.1:0-48542 GCA_035578905.1 Stictocephala bisonia
AGCTGAAGGACATCACAAAAGAATCTTTCCAGGACTGTTTCCAACAGTGGAAACACCATTGGAATAAGTGGGTGCGTTGGGGAGGGGAATACTTTGAAGGGGATCATGACATATAACTTCTCAATAAAATTAATGTTGTGTTATGACATCAGTCTATGTATTTATTGAACAGCCCTTGTATATTCACTAAGGAATATAATAATTAAAATATTTACTAAATGATTATATATACACACAGATATATTTCTCATCCAAGACTATCACTATCATGTTTCTTTAACTCATATGTTTCTTTCACTATCAGCTGTTTTGGCACGTCTAAACAATTTTTCTATTTTCTTTCTTGCATTATCAAAGTCAGCTATATATTGGCACACAGTCTTATTGAACCCCCCCCACCTAAACACATACAGAGGTATTGAATAAAAAACAAACCTGTTGACAAACAGAGCATTTAAAAACCTTCATTGAGGTTTTAGATGTTTTCACGGAGTGGGCTCGAAGGTGTAGTCTCAGCCGAGAGAGCCGAGACAGATAAGTCCCACAAATGTGGCATTGATAGGGTTTTACTGTCATATGACTGACCAGGTGCTCCCGTAAAGTCTGGGCTGTCTGGAATTTCTTGAAACATTTCTATAACAGATCAAATTCAACATACATTATTAGCTGCACAATTTGAATAAAAGTTATGAAAAACTGAAAGGTGGTGAAGCAGATCTCTAGACCAAAAGATCTCCGTCTTAATGACACACAGTTTAGACTGATATCCATATGATGCCACTGATGTCTGATGTAACCTAAAAAGTTGATGATACCTATACACAACCATAAATAATTGAATCTAAACACAACAAAACTAACAAAAGGTTGGACTGTCAATGCATCAGGCAGCTTAGCTGTAGTGTCATGATGGTGGAATGAATCATCAATTCTAATGATCAAACAAAACTTATTTATGGAAACTGTTTGAGTTAGATCTGCTCCCCTACAACACAACTTAGCAACACTACTTTGTTGGTAGAAGTAGTGTCTTTGGATAAAGGCTTAAACTGGATTGAATATTCCTATGATAATACCTTATTTTCATTAGCTAAACTAAAATACTTACATCCTTCAATTTAATAATTTTCCACAAATAAGTAATTGGAATGTTGTTTAGTTCTAATCTTACTGTAGTAAAACCACAAAATTTATCCATGCCAATGATCTCAGGAACAGACAATCCAAAAGTGATAAGCTTTGATATAACCTATGGTACTTGAAAAGCAAAACTTACGTTCATAGTTATGTTAAAAAACAGATATTCCAAAATACACAGGATTTTTATGACTGACTTGATTTTCATGCATTTAAGTGTTATATGACACACATGCTTAAGTCCAAAATTTATCATAAAATAAATTGCAATAAAATGGCCTGATATTTTGGTTTCAATACCATTCCCAATTGGATCTTTAGTGGTGTATGGAATTTAATATAACAGTATACCACGTTATATTAATGTGTGTCTGTGAACATAATCACTGAATATGTTCAGTGATCTGATTGTTGGTTAAATCATTCAGGAATGTCTTCTCGGCAGATCTGTATCTCGGCCAGGTTCAGTTTGAATATTTCTTCTTACAATAATAATCTTGTACAGTTTTAAGTAATCTGCTTGTAAGGTGTATACTACACTAATACAGCAGGTTGAGTATTGTAGTCATGCTGATCAAAGCATATGTTAGGACTTTCTATTGAAGAGGAACACAGTATTCCAAATGTAGAGAACGATAATAAAAATAACAATGGTTTTTGAAGTTCTTGCAAAGCCAGGGTCTCTAGAACCTATTCTCACTTAGGCTTCTTAAAGCTTTCTACTGAAGACAGGATTTGTTACAGGTTCACCAGAGTCGGTCCATAATCCTGTTGTGACTCATGGAGTGAACAGTATTTTGTTTTAACTATATCACTGATGATTTGTATTTGCTTCATAAAAGAGACCTAGTTTAGGTTTATGCAAAGGGCAAACACATTTTAACTATGTTTTTATGAATGGTTAATCTAAGAAATTCAACTTGAGGATGTTTGGTAGGACTCCACTATATCCAGTTCAAAAGTTTAACCTGCACATATAGATGATGAATCATATGCATAGGCAAATCACGTACAAGCCTTAGTATAGATATAGATTTAATAACACTTCAAGCAGACTCTTAGATATTCCTTGATCGCGGGTTTTTTAGAAGGCTGTGAAAGCCTTTGGATTGTGCTACCTGCCTCTCCTCTTTGGTCGCTTTTTACAAGGACTCTTAAAAGCTTGTTCATCTACCACTAAAGAGCCAAAAATTTAAGACGTTACACATTATTTTTTCTACTTCATAAAACATTGTACACAAATAATTTGAATCTAAATATTGAAGTTGTTATAGTCCAACTTTCACAGTTACTTCAGATTCAGTCCAAAGGCAACTGATGTACCGAGGGAAGAAAGTCCCTTCAGAATTGTATTTGAATGGTAAATCATGTTTGTATATTCCACAAGATTCTGATGTTTGCTAGAGATGGAGCAGCTGTAGCTAAGGGGATAAGGCAGTGGCTTGCCACTCAGCCAGTCTGAGTTTGATACCCGATATGACCATTAACAGTTTTTGCCCCACCGCTCCTGTGGTTCGGAAGTCACATAAAGCCGTTGGTCCCCAGGTTAAGTGTTACAGAGGGTTACTTAGACCTAACTTTTCCTGGTAAAAAAAAGACGATCTTTAAAATTTTTTTTAGCCTAGACCAGTTTTACCACAGCAAGTTATGTATGAAATACAAAATTCCAACCAAGCCCCCATTTCAGCAACACCAATTCCATTTTGATTCCTTTTTTCCTTCTACCTGTGATAAAATCACTCATCCTCTCAAAACATCTTCTTAAACTCAAAACAATATATGCAACCTACTAATTAATGGACTTCAGGCTTATCAACGATTATTTATTGTTGTTATTTCTTTGTTCACCATGATTGTATGTTGATCACTTGTGAAGATGATAACTTAAATTCATCCTAACTTTCTTTGATAGTGAAACTGATAATGACATTTTTGTTTTGTCAGTACAATGATTTAATTTGTGTTTGTCCCCGAATACATATGATTCAAAAGTTATGCAGAGCCACATGTGACTGAATCTGCAGACTACGATAACAGCATCAATTCGATTCCAACCCAGATATAATACCACAACCATCATACATACAAATTTCTTTAAATAATTATAGTCTAGTTTACTCTTTGACAATGAGATGCTCATCAATAATATGATGGTAATTTTATTGGGACTACATTTACTTTTAATTTGTATAACAACTAAGCAAGTTAAAAAAAATATAGTTTAAAAGCATTACAATAAAAATTAAAGACAGCTAGACAGATTACTGTCAGAGAAAAGATTATTTACACTTCAGTTTGAAACATCACTGTAAAGATATTTAATTCCACTAGAAAAATGAAAATTTTCCTCATTTATTCCTGCTTTTTTGTGTGAAAAGAGACATTTTTATCCTTTATAAGTATTTTTAATTGCAGGTAGAATAAATAAAAGAGCCCGATTTCTAACATTTGTTACCAACTCTTTTACTAACTTATACTGAAGTTTTATGAACTTGGATTAATTAACAAAAAGATTTTTATGAAAAATGTAAAACAACTTTTAATTAAATAGGCCTACAAAATTGAATAAAACTTCATTTTGTAAATTACATTATCATTATTTTAAAAAATGAATGAAAGTTTAAATAAAATACTTGTATAAATTTTTATGGATTAATAAACAAACACAGGGCAGTGTGCAGGGGCGTGTGAAATCGCGGCCTCTCCTGACTACTGAGCTGCAGAGTTGCCACTTTGAACACTCACATTTCTTCACCATAGACAAAGATCTTCACAAACAATCCGACACTTTTTTATAAACAGGATAGTTTGGCATTACACTTTTCCCCCTCAATTAAAAAAAAAAATACCAATAATAATAGCAGTTTCACTCTCCGACAACATTGACTTGCTAGGAATCAACTCATGTGGCACAAACCAAGACCACAGACGAAGTAAAATATTTGTCATAGAGCACTGGGTTTTGTATATTTCAAAGGTATTCATTAGGAATCGATTATTTTCCAAGGGGTAATGTCTTAATTATGTGCAGAGTTTTATAAATGACATGACAAACATCTGCGTTACCAAGTGAACCCCATCAACAGAGAAAGTGAGTCATAGCAATGCATAAAACTCATATATGCACTCACCTTATGGGTGAAGTGATTTGAGTTTTCCTCCATAAAAGAGAGCGCATTTTTAAACCATTTGAAATGACTATATTAGGAATTTAATTAAACACAAAAATAAAACATTTAACAACGTTTAACATTACTAGAAAAAGTTGTTTTACATTTTTCATTAGAACCTTTTTGTTAATCAATCAAAGTTCATAAAAATCTAGTATAAATTAGTAAAAGAGTTGATAAATGAACTATTAAAATATCAATATAATCTGACGAGGGGTTTTTAGTGAAGACATTTTTAAAGTTATCATTTTAGTAAAAATCGTTAGAAATCAGTCCTGTTTGTTATTCTACTTACAAGACAAAATTGTGTCTTTACACTCAAAAACGCAGGAATTAACAAGCAAAATTGTCATGTAATTTTTAGTTTTCTAGTGCAATTACTTTCTTCACAGTGATGTTTCAAACTCAAATGTTTATAATTGTTTTTCTAACAGCAGACCAAATCTCTTTCAATAATTCTGATAAACTAACTTACTGAGCACTCATGGTCACGATTTGTCTGGTGCCTCTTCATGTGCATCTGCAGACTCAACGTGTTCTTAAACATTTTGTTGCACTCTGGACACTGTTGCTGATCATCAGGTTCATGTTGGAATCTGCGAACAGAAAATATTTCCCTTTTTTCCAGATATTTAAGACAGATTGCTGGAAAAAAACTAAAATTTTACGCCTCTTTTTAAATGGAATTGAGTTAAACTAAGATTTCCTGATTAATTCCAAATTAGAACCAAACATTATCTTGAGAAATGTTACATCCAGTATCTCATTCATTAACAATAGGGATTTTCAACCTTTTCTCTAGAAACATTAGCTTAAGTTTGAAAAGAAAACTACAATCATTTAATTACACTCATTTTCAATCCAAACTTGTTAACATCTTAATATTACATAAATTTAAAATTTTCACAAGAACATTTATAAGAATACTTTTTCTTGAATAGTAAATTCCTTTGATCTTTAACAACACTGAGGGCAAACCAGCAAGCACAGAATAATATGTAGTGGCTAAGCCCATATTCATAATTTAAGTTGCCGATCGTAGAGATATGGCCGAATATGAGTAGTGAGTGAGTGTGATGAGTGTAGATTATGTATAGTTATTGTAACTAAACTAACAATGATGATGTTAAATAACAGTACAGAGTGGGTCAGTTGAATTTAGCTTCAACTGGTTACTTTTTTCATAAACTCTAAAAGTACTATAAACATATTTTATGTCCCTTATTTAGCAAACTTAAAAGTGGTTTAAATGGTATTAATTTTTTTTTATATTAAGTCAAAATTTGAAAGAAATTAAATATCTATTACCTGACATGATCATAAAACGTGTCTTCATCAGTGAAGAACATCCAGCACTCATGGCATCGCATTTCTGTCACGTCTGGGGTATGTGACTGGAGATGGAAAACAAATCTCGATTTGGTGGGAAACCCTTTATCACAGTCTTTGCAGTACAATTGGTCAATTATGGCCTGTGAAAACACAACAAATATTTACAAGACCTTCATAACAAATTTAATATACTAACCATATTGTTACATTATGTAATCAAGTAGAAAACAGCCACTAAAATGATAATGACAGTTAGTTATTAGTGTTTATAGGCCTTAATAGTTGTAAATACAGTGACATCGTAACTATTTGGATTTGCAAATTATTGGTACTGTTTTTTCAAGATTAAATTGGAATGACATATACCAGCACAATTTTATCTGTAGTAAGTAATAATGTGTGGATACCAAAATTTTTCAATTTTTTATACTGATTCCAATATGAGTAAATCAATTCCTGATTCTTGATACCGATGCCATCGATACTTTGTTTACAAAATTATTTAGGATTCAAAACAAATGTCATTGTTTACTACATAACTAAACAAAAGAAAGAAAACATAAACACATTAATCCTTTCCAATTGAAAGCTGTACTTGGCACAGTTAGTGGACTTTTCTCTAACGATTGAAAGGTATGGCTTTTGGAACGCGTCGTAATACTGTCAATAAGTCGGTAACCAAACTCTCAATATGCTAATGTCTACAACTAGTACTATGTCGATAAAGCAGTTTTAACACGTTAACTGCCAGTATTTATGGTTATGCGAATGCCCTACTTTGCCAACTTTTTTCTTAAACATTTTTCCGGAACTATCACTTTTAGAGTAATGATAGTCCTTATCAAAGATGATTTATATATAAAATATGGTTGGGGGGGAGGGACAATTCCGGACCGATCGGGTCGGCATAAATATTTAACAGGAAAATTGTTCTTGTAAAAATGTTTGCCGACCTGATCGGACCGACGTATGAATATGATATGCTTTCGGAATATTTCATTCTTAGCAGTTGGTAATTGTTATTCCACGTGCGTCGGCTCCCAGACAGCTGTTTCCCGCATTGCCTCGCCCCACCCCTCATCATATTTCTCGCGCAAACTGTAATGTCACTGATTCCTGCCAGTTTCTTATTTATTACGCAGTCGTCATATTCAAGTGAGTTTTAGCATCGTGATAAGTTGCTCATGAAAAGAAGTGACAATGGGTGATAAATTAAATGAGAACGATATAGGACAGTTTTTACAAGTACCTTTATCTAGTGAAGGAGACAGAGTAGACGAGAGTGGGTGGGTGAGTAACAATGAAAGTGAGGAAAACGGTTCAGAAGATGAGTTTTATTATGACATTGAGGATGTATGTGCGACTAGTGATGACTCACGGTTAGACAGCAACGATGAAGATGCTATTGCTGAAAATGAAAATGCTTTTTATGGGGATATGGAGGTAAGTGTCAATGATGATGATGTAAATACAGTTAATGTCAGTGAGAGTATAATGACTAACAATAGTAGTATGGTTGAAGAATTGAATGTTAACGTAGATGTGAAGGTAAGGGAAAATGAAGTCGGTTATCTAGCAAAAAAGTACAGTAGCCTAAAAAGAAAAGCTGATAAGCAAAAAATGAAAAAGGAAGAAGATGAAAAATGGCAAATGTTTGAAGGGAAGCAAAAACATATTATTTTTTGATGGTGACGCAATCTTCAAAATGGATTTACCAAAATCAGCCAAACCTATTGACTTCGTCAATACCTAAATGATGATATTCTGAATTTAATGGTCGTTAAAACTAACAGAAATGCTGAAAACGTACTACAAAAGTTAGGCTTCGACGTAGCAGTAGGCTTAAAAATTGGACAAACACTAATGTTGAAGAGATGAAGAAATTTTTGGGCCTGCTTCTGTAAACTGGCTTAGTCCCAATGCCCGATCTAAGTGACTATTGGTCAACAAAGGTTCTGTACAGAAACTTGGTGGCCGGTCGTGTTATGAGTCGTAATCGATTTCAGCTGTTACTCTGATTCTGGCATTTTAATAATAATGCAAATTCGGAAAAAGATGGCCGATTAGCTAAGATTAAACCCCTTCTTGAGCATCTCAACCAATGTTTTAAAATGAAAAAAAATCCGGACCAAGATCTTGTTGTTGACGAAAGTATGATTCCCTTCCGAGGGCGATTGTTATTCAGGCAATATCTTCCACAGAAAACCCATAAATATGGGATAAAAGTGTTTAAGATCTGTGACACCACAGGTTTTACTCTCAAGATGAAAGTTTACATGGGAAAAGGAACTTGCACTGAGGATGGTGAAATATTAGCGTATAATACAGTAATGGACCTAATGCACGACTACTTGGACAAGGGTCATGTTTTATATGCAGATAACTTTTATACTTCTGTTGACTTAGCTAATGCCCTGTTAGCTAGAAACACTCATCTTGTCGGCACTGTCACCTGCAATCGTGCTTGGTTCCCCCACAAAAAAACTATCCCAGAAAAGTTGCCCATTACAAAAGGGGAAATGAACTGTTTGGAATATTCAACCGGAATAGTTTACACAAGGTGGCGTGATAAGAGAGAGGCAAGACTCATGTTTACAAAACATCCTGCAGACTACGTTGACACTGGGAAACGAACTAAAATGAGCTAACCAATTATGAAACCTTTTGTTGTTACAGAGTACAATAAAGCTAAAGTTGGAATAGATTTTTCATACCAGATGTCAGCCTACAACACAGCGGTAAGAAAGTCTATGCGCTGGTACCATAAAGTAGATGAAGAGCTGCTCCTTGGGACCGCTGTTGTTAATGCTTGGCTGGCTTATAAGGAAGTTGAAGGGGCTGCTGTTCAGCGTGGGAAAAAGCAAGAGTACTCCATGAAAACCTTTAGGGAAAAATTAATATTCTCACTGCTGGGGATTGAAGACCAGGTTGTCCCTCCTGTACGTGTTACTGGCCACCACTACCTCTCAGAATCTACTACCTTTGTTGGTGAAAGTAATAACAAAAGAAGAGCTAGGAAGAACTGCAAAGTTTGCTACCAAATTACAGTTCAAGCTGGTGGTCGTCAAGCAGCAAAAAACCTCAAGAAAGTCACCACTTTTTGTGAACTATGCGCGGAAAAGCCTTATCTTTGCAAAACCTGTTTTAAGAACTTACACAAGTAAATCATACAAGCAATTTATCTACACTCCGTTTCTATACTATTTTGTTGTACTATTCATTTACTTTACTATTCATATTCACTGTAATGTTTTGTACAATTCATACTATTTTGTTGTTAACAACAAATAAATCATGTAATCTATGAAATTGTTGTATTTTACGCCCTGTGTATATAATAAACATTCGTCATAGGAAGACCTAGTTAAGTTTTTATCATAATAATGGCAAAATAAACACTGAATTTATTATATTTAGTGCAATTAAATAACTTATATATTTTTAAAAAGAAAGAACTCAAACACATATTAAGTAAAAAACTTGTGCCGGCCCGATCGGGCAGTATAATAACCCAACAATGACATATGTTTTTACCCCGGTTACAAATAGCGTAATAACTTCAGCAAACATTCTCTAGTTAGCCTGTCATATGGGTCGCTCATATAGTTCCCTCAATTTCCTCCAGAATGCAGTGTTGCGAGCCTAACGGCTATTTAGTGAAACGTCACTTGCCTCACCATGCCGGCCCGCTCGGTTCGGTGGTGCATTGTTACAACCAATATTACGCCGACCCGATCGTGTCGGCATGGCAGTTAACATGTTAATTAATTTCAGTACAAATAACATTAATTTAGAAGTGCATTTTATAGCTGATTAGTATTTTGCTTATGCTCATTCTGCCAGCTGCTATACTTTGTTACTAGTGTTATTGTTTATCGTGAGTTTAAGTATTTTGTTTTATCATCTTGTTGTTTTAGGATACTTCTGAATTGTATTTAGTGTTCAGGAATTTTAATATGTGTGTACACTGTTTCAATAGGTAATAAAAAGTTTGTTCTATTTCATCGTTGGCTATGAATGTATTCAGGTTAAATATAAGATTAGGAAAACAATTTTAGTACTTATATTCATACCAGTTCTTATAGTTTAATGGTAAAGTCTAGTGGCGAAAAATAATAACTAAACTGACATTGTTAAAATAATTTTTAATAAAGTTTTGTCAAATTATGGTGTTGAAGAAGACTTATACCTACAATCAGGTTTAAAATATAAAATTAGATGAAAATTGTATATCTTCTTTTACTAATTTATAATAAACACCAATTATAAAAACTAGTTTTTGTACAGCTTCTAGTAGCCTGACACTGTTTATTACTCTCTCAGAAGCTGTACGTTACAAAAAATTGATGAAATTCCCACTTCCTTACAATAATGTGTAACTGCAGGAGGTGACTTACACCAATTCGAGTAATGCAAGTGTCCCAGCTGTCATGTGTATAGAATGTAATGTGCAAGCAGTTTCATTGGAGGTTTGTCAATCTGACTAATGAGGACGTTGTCACATTCCTTAATGAGCAGGATCAGGGCTGGAGGTATGATCCGTATTCTCAAACTTGACGAAAGAGCATAAAACTTGAATTGGCCTGCAGTATCACATACGAGAGCATATTTAAAACATTCAAAGAAATAAAGGAAGACTTTTAACAAAGTGGAGAAAAACTTGGACTTTTCACTGAATATTTATCACTTGGAGATCGCTGAGAGTAAAAAATTTGTCTTTAGACAGAAAGAAGGAAGAGGGTGGAGCCTATGAAGAAAGTGGAAAAACTTACTAAGGAAAATGTAAGTCTCAGTAAGAGAGTAGTGGAGTTGGAGGCTGGGAAAATGAAAATCTTGCAAGCAAGAATGCTAGTAAAAGTAGTTTTATTTATTTGTTAATTAATTTTGCGTGGTAAATTGGAACAATCTTTAGTGATATAACCAATCAAAACATTAAAAGTATCAGGTAAAATTATGATTATTTCATCGCTAATTTACAAACTTTTACCTTTTAAACCAGACATTATTGTGTTGCTGACATTTTGGATATCAGAACATGTATTAAATTTATTTAAAATAGTCGATTTTAATCTGTTTAGTAATTGTATTAAAACGAGGGTTATAGAAATTAAAATTGTTCTGGGTGTGTAGCGGTGTTCTATTTTTATAATATCAATAATCTACAATATATCAATGATCTCTGCAATGAAAGACTAAATGGAAATGTAACAGCCTTTACAGATGACGCATCCTTAACTTCCTACAATGACAGCCTAGATAGAATTTATGATAAAATATGGGGTGATTTAAGGCTACATATATCCTGGTCTGACCAAAATTTCATGGTTCTCACTGAGAAATCTAAATACATGATTTTCAGTCTAAATAGTAGGCAGTGCATATATAAAGAATTGATTTATCATGATTTATGTAAACATACACAGTGTTCATGCCTTCGAATTGTAAAAGAAGAATAATTGAAGTACTTGGACGATGGATTCAAATTTGGATTGTAAATAAATAAAATTAAAAAGGAGCATGCTTTTTGAGTGATGTGTAATCAATTTTCTTTATTAGAAGCTCTAAAAGTATTTTTCAAGATAACAATAGATACAATTTTCGGCATTTACTACTTCAAGTTCCTATAACGATACTTACATTTGTCAGCATTTCTTTAATTGGAAAGCTTCTAGAATTTATAACTTAGTTTCTGTCCAGTTAAGTGATTTTAATGACTTAAATGAATTTTGTAGAGCATTCAAAGAAAAGTTAAAGATTGTCTTATTTTACCAGGCAAAGTTAGGGCTAAGAAGCCCTCTCTAACACTTAACCTGGGGACCAACGGCTTAAGGGTCACTTTTGAACCACCACCAATGACCGAGCAAGCGGGCTGCGAACAAAGGCAGGATCGCTCGGACGGTCACCCATCCAAGGGACAGCCATGCTCGATGTTGCTTGATTCCGTTATCTTGCGATAACGTCGAAACCCTCTAGGGTAGAATTCACTCTAGGGTATTGTGAGGAGTTTTTAAGAATTGCCACTTAGCCATCTTGAGTGTATGAGTGTGAGTGTGTGTGTGTGTGTGTGTTAGCATAGGTGTGTATGTTGTGTACTAGAGCAATTTAGAAACATATGTTGTAAATATTTACATAAATATTTTAATATGTGTTAGTAATAGTACATACTATTGTTCTTGTTGTGATACAAAAGTATTTTCATTATTATGATAGTTAAAATTAAATCATAGTTTAAATTACTAATTATACAAATATATAGGAAACTTTTCATTTTATTGGCCACCATATTTTCTCTCTTATCAGAACTAAATTAGTTTTTAATAATGCAAGTAACTCCAACACAGGTTTCCTTTGGAGTGCCAAACTTTGTTTCTGAGAAAATATATATTTTTTAATTTATTGTTTATTAGTATATGTAAGTATACTGACATTTTTATTTTCCCACACTCCCTGAATAACTTGAGCGTTTCAGATAAACTTAGGCTCCCATTTATTCTACTCATCAATCAACTTAACTAACATAAATGATTTGTTAACAAATATGTTTGAATAAATGGATAACTAGAATAACTCCCAACAATAAAACCCAGATTAGAGAAAATATTAGATCTACATATGAATTTATATCCTTATGTACCTTAAAGTACAAAAATGAAAAATTTTAAATGACTAATACTAGTAGTGAAATTACTTACACCGCAGGTGTGCTTGATAAGGTAGTATTGAGACCTGAAGTTATTTTTACATACATTACATCTGTAATAAGTAGGTGTTTTCAAAACTGATGTAGTGCAATGTGCCTCGATCACATGTCTCGAGTATTCCAACTCTGAACCTAACTTCATGTCACACTCTGAACAAACCACAGCTCTTTCAGGCTTCTCAATGTGATTTTGTTCAAAATGTTGCCGAACATCTTCTTTAACAGTAAATCCTGAAATAGATAATTACAATAATTTTAAATTATACTGACAATAAATTCCTAATTCTAGAGTAACATATGAGGCCTATAGAATTGCAACAGCTCTGAACATAAATTATGATTAGAGACTTGAGCAGATTATACTTTAAGTTGTACCGGGTCTTTTGACCGGTACAATTTTTTTTTTCTTTTTCGTCGTTGTCTGCCGGGCTGCCTGAGATTCGCTTGTGCCCGGCGATTTGCGTACTTTGGTGGCCGTTGGCTTGGACTAGGTCGTTCCGTGTTCCAGCCTTCGTCGGTCCGGTTGGCCAGTTTTCTTGTCGTTTATTTGCAGCTTTCGTCAAGTCATGGTTGCCGGCTGAGACTCCTAAACGTAAGTGTTCATTTGTAATTTCTAATATCTAATCACCCTTTTGGTGAAAATACTTTGTTTAAATAATATTCAACGGGCTTACTTGTGTTTTCAGAGTTTTGTTAAATTTGGGTTCTTTGTCTAGATGTTTCTCAGACTAGGTTAAAGCCATGTGCTCAATGTTACAGTTTTACCAGTAATTGCTTTATTATATCTTGTTTTATTTTCAATTGTAATTCTGTATAGTGTTTATTGAGCCTTTTTTCAGTTGGAGTTACCGATATATCATATTTTTGTTCATTGACAATAACCTAGCCTATCTTTAGTTTGATTTTCATGTTATAACATATTGCCCCTGTATCCATAGCCTAGTTTTCAGTTTGTCATTTTAAGTCCATATACGTAATTAATCCTTTGGTAATTTGTTAAGTTGTAGTTTGTCTTAAATCGGTTTTCCAACATAATTTTTCATAGCCTAAAAATGGAGCTTTTATTTTCCTAGTGTGCTAATCATGTATACTTTTGTCTGTTCTTGTTTTGTTTCGCCATTTCATGTTTATTAGTTGTTATGGGTATTATTTTTGTAAAAGGGTTTGGCTGTTCTATTTTTAAGGGCTGTTTGGTTTTACAGTCCAGGGTCCTTGAGTAGGACGTTTCTACCCTCAGCCTGCCGTCCGGGGATTGACGACCTTCTGCACTGCTAGCCTGGCCTGAGGACCCTGTTGGAGCCTGGAGTCGCCCGCTACCCGCTCTACATCTTTGGGGTAGAGGTCTTCTGTCCTCAGGTCAGTGCGTTCCTTTTTGGTTTCCCGGCGGCTGAGCTGGGGGGGGGGGGGGTTTAATTTAAAAAGTACAAAAAAGTGCAAAATGAAAGAAGAAAAAAAATGTTTGTGGAACTTTATGTGGCCTAGGCCTAAACTTCTAAACTTGGACAGTGATTTTATACAACACAGCCATTGGGGACTTATATATTTTTTTATTAAAGGGAAAAGAAAACGTGAAATACAAAAAAGAACTTTTTGGATGTTAATATTTATTTATATTTCTTGTTATTAATTAATTAGTTTTATTTGTTGTTAGATATGTTAGAGTTTATATTTGTTAGGTCCCCATTGTTAAATCCTGTTATTATTTATTTATATGTTTAGGCCTAGTTATTTGTTATTTATTTTTTTTGTTAAGTGTATTAGGGGTGTTTTGAAGTGAATTTTTACTCGAACGGTACCGTGTTATATTTTCTTTTAAATTATTTAATTTTTAAAATTCTTCACCAAAAGGGGATTATTGTGCTTTGCTTAACTTCTAATTCGGAGCTGCCCAGGGATTCCGGCTTACTCCCTGGCCTCGGTGGAATCATGGGATGTGGGCTAAATTGCCGGGGTTATTTTGGGGTTATCTAAATTGTTTCTAGATGTTCACTTTTAATTTATTAACCCTAGAACTGATATGAGTCGTAAATTACGACTCATTTACGTATCCCTTTACTGATAAAGTCGCGTTTTACGACGCATTAATTCACCGCCGCGTAGCTCCGTAACCACTTAATCTATGTTGTTGTGATTTACACTAATCGATTCTCTGTTTTGTTTTCTACATCGATAGTAATATCCGAATGATCAGTGATTTGTTTACTGGCTGAAAATAAATCTAAATGCCGCATGCGCACGCATCATTGCCAGCTGATGGCGATGCGCGGGAAACGATTTGGCGCGCGGGCGTGCTCCAGTGTCGCATTGCTACTGTTCGTGAGTGGATTATTAATTGTTATTGTTTTTATTATAACCTAAAGTGGATGATCCTGTCGGATCAGAAGACATTCGGAATATTCTAGACGATGAATACATTAGTTCAGATGCCGAAAGTGATATATCTGCAGAAGAATTTGCGGACAATGTTTCGTTGGCAGATTTTTCGTCAGGTAGTGAGGATGATTATGAACCAAGTGATGATGATGAATCTAGTGATTCAAGTGTTTCTGATTCTAGTGTACCCCTTGTAAATAGAGTTGCAACCCATGCAAAGGAAGGCATCTGAAGATGATTCGGACTAAGCGTCATTCATCACAGCAGCCTTGTATATAATTTAGTTTTTTGTAAATAACTTTCTTATTTTTTATATTATGATGAAAATGTACATATAACGTTTTTTATTCTATGAAATTGTGTAAATTTTTTATATTTAACTTTTGTGTCTTGCTCCTGTGGAACAAAAACTGTAAACAGGTAAAGTAAAAATATTATTTTGATTTTATTAATTTTTTTATTACTAATGAAAAAAAAAATATTTTGATGTAAGAAAATAATAAATATTATTGCTTTTTGTTATTCTGTAGTTCAAATGGAATAAAATGATATACAACAACATATATTTTAGGCTCACTGTATATTTATTATGATTTATTTTTAAATATATCAACAAACCAGTTAAAAGGGCCTCATCATTCTGGAAAATAAGTATCATCAGTTCTAGGGTTAAAATTTTCTTACGTTTTGGGTGTCTCTGGCTGGGCTGCAGATAGGCCATACAGTTTAATTGTTAAATTTGGTATTTGTAGAGTTTGTTGTTCTTGTAGCTTTTGTGTGTGGTTTGTTATTTATTTAATTGCAAATTTATATTGTGGCCTTCTGCCTATTTTATATTGTGGCCTTCTGCCGTTTTTGATTAATTAATACTTGCTTTCTTGGTAATAAAGTCATTTTGCTCAGCTGCCGAGTTTTATTTTGACCCTCCAACTGCCACCCGTGATCCCATCGCTCGACTTGTTTTGAGCCATCCCCCCGGTTGGCACGCTTACCAGCTTTGGTGGGGGGATGGGTCTCAAAGTGAATTTCATTGCAGAAAAAAAAATAAAAATTTCTATGGAAAATAGTAAATGTTGAAAAGGAAAACTAGAAGAAATACAAATATAATAGATTTTGAGCCCAACATTTTGAAATGAGTTGTTTGATTGTATCAAAGAGAACACAATTTCTTAAAACAGAAATAAGTCTAAACATAAACTTTTTATGAATATAGTCTAAAAGTACTTTCTAGCTCAAAAACTTTGTTCAAGTTTTCACCCAGAAATGTATGAAAGTACGAGGCGTGTTTTTAAAGTAAGTACCGTTTTGGAATCCCGCTGCTGTAGCGCTGCGGTCGGCGTTCAGCACATGCGTGCTAGGTACTACTGTATGTTAGCAGACCACAGCCACCATTACAGATCCATTCGACTGTATTTAAAGTCGCTTATGACTGTTTAAGTTTTCGTAACGCTACAGGCGTTACAGATCGAGAGATCTGTGAAGTTTATTGAGAAAACAGAATGAGTGATGGATTTTTTGGAAATGGGCGAGAGCCTTTATGGTTGCCGTACGAATGTGCGTGATGAGGAACGAAGTGGGAAACCGTCACTCATTACTGATGACTTGGTGCAAAACGTTGATAAAAAATGTCAGAGAAAACAGACGCTTTACAACTGCATGGTTATGTAGTGAGTCTTGAAGTGTCAAGAAGTACAATTTATGAAATTGTGACAGAACGTTTGAATTACCAAGAGTTATGCTTACGCCAGGTTCCCAAAATGCAAACGGAGAATCACAAAACAAATTTTTGGTGAGAGTCACAAAAACAAGCTTTTAACTAGATCTCTCACATTCATAGATCATTAGAAACGTGATGGTTACGATTTTTGAAACCAAATTGTCACGGCGATAGACTCATTATGAATGTCAGCTGCTTTCACGTCCTTAGCGTTACGAAAACTTATCATAACATGCGCTTTACAGTTGGCGGTATTTTTAATCGCAGGATGAATTTAAAACAGTCATAACCGACCTTAAATACGGTCGAATGTATCCACAATGGCGGATGTGGCTTGCCAACAGATAGTAGTATCTAGTACGCATACGACGAACGCCGACCGCAGCGCTACAGCGGCGGTATTCCAAAACGGTACTTACTTTAAAAACACGCCTCGTAACCTAATATTGATGTGGGCTGGGTAAATACCCTAAAACTGGGTATTTATAACTGTTATTGAATCCAGAAGAGATTGATTTGTCTTTTTACAATACCCATTCTGTAAGGATGTTAAAATGATGACTTACAGTGATTTCCAGTTTTTATTTAGTTTCCACAAGCATTTTACTTCTTAGCATGATTGATATAAATACCCAAGATATAAGTACATAGTATTAAAATAGATTTCATTAGTACTATGCTAGTTTTTATTAATAGTAATTGTGTTATTTGTAAAACTAATAAGTTGTATATACACGGTGATTTTTTTAAGAGTGCCACCATTGGGATCTTTTAAACCTGCAGAGATACAACACACTTTAAATGAGAAACTTCACCTACTTTTTCTTCATTATTAAAAATAGGTATTAACCCTTTTGATACCAGCCCGTTTTTCGGAACATCATCTGTAATGTGCTACCCAGTAGTGCCACGCCATAAACCAGCTTTTTGACATACAATAGAGAAAACATGCATATATCTCTTATTGTACATTGTAGACCAATAATTAAAAAAAAAAAAATTATTTTGTAGAAAACATTATAGGCAATAATATGACATCAAATAATAAACCCTTTTTCTTTAATAATAATTATAAAAAACAACATTAAAAATTTTGATTTTAGTTTATGACATAACAACCTAACCTTTTTTACATTTATTGACAGGAAACTATTTTTTCTGTGTGTAGCAATAACTTGTTAGTAAGCACACAAAATTTCAATCAAAAATATTCACAAATAAATAAAAAAAAATCTTTTGGTCCATCAATGTTTTTTTACCTAACTAGGCCTATTTGTCAAGCGAGTGACAAATATGTTTAGTAGCAATAAACTATCTAAAACAAGATTATATCAGAGCAAATAAAATAAAATAAACTCACTGCCCTTTTCATTACTGTTTTATACTATAAAATATTTATATTCATATAAATTGTAACTTACGAGCTTTTACTAAGATACTTGAATGAAGAAGTTGGCAAACTATTTGTTCATATTATGTAATTCATGATATTAATGATAATAAAATGTCTTGTTAGAAAAATACCATTGAACAGTTTATATACATATTTACAAGTAAGAATGTACGTTAACACATTTAGACATTGTTGAGGCATCGATGTTGGGGAGGCAGTCCAAGTGACACTCTAGTTTGTACAAACAGTTTTTTCCACTGCAAAAATTGCAATTCTTTAGCTACCTCCAATTTCTCTACCCCAAAAGTCTTCTTTCGTTGTGGTGGTCCATCAACTCTGGCGCCGATGTCATCATTCTGGTTTCGGAAGCCCAACCACTCTTCTGCTAAGGATTCAAATATGGCTATTTGAAAAAGCAGCCGGGACATAGGCTTGTCTGTATTTAACTTGCATATTAGGATATTACATAGGCATTTAAAATCATACGGCCGAAGGCATTAAATAAAACCATTTTGAAGTTCTTCATGGTACGTGTAAAGCAACTGATCGGTGCCGTCAATCCCGCCCATCCCATGATTGTTTTCATAAACAATTTTGGGCTTTGTTTTGATAAGGATTCTTCCACTTCTCCTGATTGTGTACTGTGTTTTTTTTTTATTCGGAATTGGTAGAAAAAATAACAAATTGAGCTTTATTAGTGGCTTTTTCTCTAAATGCCATTTGAAGAATAGGTCCTTTTCGTACATAAATCTTTTTGCCCACAGTAAACTTCCCTACTAACTGCCTTCGCATTCCTTTTCTATCTAGTCTTACTGTTCCAGTTACGTGTGTACCTCTTTCATATAAAAATCTAGCAAGTTTTTTCGTAGTAAATAAATTGTCAAGGAATAAATTATATCCTTTGTTCAGATAGTTGTCCATTTCCAGCAACTTTTTTACAGCACAAAACCCTTGCTCATGTTGGCTCACTTCCTCCCTGTTGTCTTCATATGTAGCATCTTTGTAGCAGTAAAATTGTAGCACAAACAGTAGTTTGTGACTGTGTCCCAAAGTACCCAGAGTTTGATGCCCCAGCGTTTTTTTTTTATTTATTTTTTTTTATATATATACTCTGTCATCAGCGCTATTCTTTTTTTGTGCCAACTAAAGACTTGTTAGTTGATAGTTTTTGAGAAGGAGAATAGTACAAATGGAAGAGTCTATTGCAGTGATAAATCAAATCTTTGAATCTGCCAGAGAAGTTGTAGTTTTCAAATTGGTGCCAAGTGTTCAGAGTCAGTTATATGGAAAAACTTCAGAATATTTTGAAATCAATTTCTACTCATAATTTTAGAATACCAGCTAGGCTGTTGTGATGGTTGAGTAAACTATTAACTAGCGATGCTGGGTTTGTTGTTGATTCCCATATTTATCAGTATAGCAATAAACCCTTTTATTTCTGCTAAGGTTGTGTTGGTCCATTGGTTCAGACGGCTTCTTTCTGTAATATTATCCAATCTGGATTGTAAAAATCTGTGTGCATATTTGTTTGTTTCCAAAAAAAAGGTATTGAGAAGATTGAATGTAAAAAACAAATTGAAATAGACTATGGAGTCTGAGTTTCTGGGTGGGCAACGTTGAGAACCAGACAGTTCAGCGAAATCCAAGTTATGAGTATATTCAACATCATTTTCTTCTCCTATAAACTCCCATTCACTGCTGTCTGGTTTGACAGGTCTAGCAGCACTTGGCCTAGCTGTAGGCCTACCTTGTTGAACTGGCCTAGGCCCAGCACGAGCATGCTTTGTAGGCCTAGATGCAACCCTTGTAGGCATAAGACTATAACGCACAGGTGCCTCATCGGAACTTGAATCTTCATCAATTCCCTGAATAACTACATTTGGCTTTTGTAAAACACCTGAGGTTCCAGGCTAATCTAACCCTAAATCAAATCGCTTTCTATTAGAAAAAGAAAATCTTGATGTAGTATTTAGTTCCCAAGTCGGAAATTCATCAGTATCATCAACTATATCGTCACTACTTACATTACCATCTGATGAAACTACATCGTCATCTAACGAGCCATAACTATCATAGTCATTTCCAGTGAAATTTACGCCAGATTCAATAATATAAGCAACTAAGGTTCCCTTACTTTCAGGAGAACGAGGCCGTTCATGACCTTCTATCTACTTATTATTAGTACACAATAATTATAAACTGACTATCTAATACACTAATATCACTATATACAGAATAGCTACTTATAAAACTAACTTACCAAATTGTAGAACTATATGTAATTTCCAAACAGTAGAGACACTTCAATAGCACAATAAACAACGTAAACACGAACATAACCACGAATCAAAACAACAAACAAGTTGGTTGGCGGGAGTCATATGCAGTTTTTTCGACTTGCCACTGCCTTGTGGATTGCGCTGTTCATTTGCAAGCACTATATAAAACTCACAGGTTGTGTTGTTTATGGATTTATTAGTGTAGTACAACTCAACTGCTAACTATGAACGTTGATTAGACTTTAAAAAAATATACATCGGCTGCACAGAATAATTTTTACCGAAAGCCGATGACATCGGCCTGTGGCACTTTTCGCATAAAGTAGGCATGCCATTGACATTGGCTCGTGGCACTTTTTAACACAATATAGTGGGCCGATGTCATCGGCTCATGGCACTAAAAGAGTTAAGCAATTAAAAAAAAAGCCATTTTTGAAATTGGCGGACAACTTACAACCCTTGTAAACATAATGTTCTTATTGAACATTATGTATTTAATGATCTTTTCTGATAGATAATGTAATTTTAAGACTTTTTTATTCATTGCATTTTTCCTGTTATGTTAGCTGTTTCTAATCTAAGACGTTCATAGTAACTAAAACTGTTAAATCCATCAACTTTTAGTATTACAAAATTGATAGAGGCGTGTTTTTAAAGTAAGTACCGTTTTGATATAAAAAAAACAAAAAGTAAATCTTTTCCAAAAATAATTTATTCACTTGAAAAGCCATACTTTACTCTATTTCTCTACATAATTTTCATTGATATTACGGCACTTATCGTTTCTTGGGACCAGCTTTTATATGCCATCGTCAAAGAAGGTTGCCGCCTGATTAGAAAACCACTGCTTCACAGTCGTTTTTACTTTGTCATCAACGGAATGGCGCTGCCCCACCAGATGCGTCTTCAAGTGCAGAAACAAATGGTAGTCGCTTGGCGCTAGATCGGGACTGTATGGAGGGTGGTCCAATTGTTCCCAGCCAAAAGAAGTGATAAGGTCTTGTGTTCGATTTGCTATGTGTGGACGGGCATTATCGTGGAGCAAACCGATACCTGCAATAAGCATACCACGCCTTTTGTTTTGAATTGCACGGCACAGTTTTTGTAAAGTCTCACACTACACAGCTGCATTGATCGTGTCACCGCGTCCAGCAACACACTCTTTCTGTCTCAAAACCCAGTGCACATGATTTTCTGAGCAGAAATTGTTTGTTTGAATTTCACTAGGGGATGATGAATGCCGCCATTCCATTGATTGCTGCTTTGATTCCGGTGTAACGTAGGCTACCTATGTTTCATCGCCTGTGACTATATGGCTTAAAAACAATCATCCTCCTCGTTACTGTATTGCTCGAGAAAACTCAATGCACTGCCCAATCTTTTGGTTTTGTGCTCATCAGTCAACATTTTTGGCACCCAGCGTGAACACAGTTTCCGATAATTTAAACGTTCGGACACAATTTCGTAAAGAACAGTTCTTGACACAGCAGGAAACGTTTCAGCTAAGGACGAAATCGTGAATCGTCTGTTCTCTTTCACTTTACAGTCCACTTTTTGAATCAGATCATCGGTAATGATTGAAGGTCACCCACTTCGTTCCTCATCATGAATGTTTGTGCGGCCATCTTTAAAGGCCCTAACCCATTTCCGAACCATTCTATCACTCATAATGTTTTCACCATACACTTCACTGATTTGGCGATGAATATCAACTGCTTTGAAGCCTTGAGCACAGAGAAACCGTATTACAGCACGCACTTGGCAGTCGGCGAGATTCTCAATAGGTGGAGTCATTATAAAATCACGCAATCAGATGTAGACTCGATCGGATGGTTCTGTAATGGCGTCTGTGGCTTCCCAACAGATGTGGCTACACGGGGAGCATGCGCTAAACGGTGACCCCAGTGCTGCGGCGGCGTAATATAAAAACGGTACTTACTTTAAAAACATGTCTCGTAGTAAACATGTTTTATTCTCTGTAATATTAGGATGCAGGCTGAAATTCATACATTTGAGTTATCATAAAGGTTGAATATCTTAGACAATATAAATGAAATTAGTCCAAGATCATTTTTTAATATACGTTTCTACAGCTAATTTTTAAAACTTTTGTTATTTATTTTTTCAACCTAGTTTCATGATTAAATTTATTTTTTACAATAAAATAGCACAAATGTTTGTTGAATCTCTGTAGGTTTACAAGATCCTAATGATGACACACTTAAAAAAATATCATCCTGTACATTGTTTTAAATAGGTTACGTCTATATATTAAAAATAAATTTGCTCCAAAAATATACCCTTGGGACACAATAACAATTTTTTTTTTATTCAGTCAAAAAATGTCTTAGATTATATAGTAAAATTAAAACAGCCTATTATATTAAGTGCTAGGCTGACCTTAATAATTTATAAGGTAATGGTTTTTTATAGCAAATAAAGGTTAAATAGATCAAATAATTGATAGTTAGGTGTTAGTTTTGTTATTTCGTTTTCTCTTTTGATTGTATAGCCTAGTAAATTTAATTAATGTATTTAAAAAATAGTATTTTTTTTTTAAATTGATATAAATATTGTACATCAAAATATACACAGTATGCGTGTACATTTTGACTAATTTATATATGAAATTTCTAACTGGGAACTGATATTATTATTTTCCCCGAAATATGGGTAAGTAGCAATGAAACAAATGTACGAGGTACGTCCAGAAAGTATGTTCCGTTTCCATTTATATCCGCTGCAGCGCTGCGATCGCAGTTCCGCGCATGCGCGGCAGACGCTCTGTATCAAGGAGAAGAAACGTGCGCCATTTTGAGATCGCTGTCAGTCTCGTACGCTTTGTTGTGCTTGTTTAAAATGTCGGTGTTGATAAAAAATCCCGCCGCTTGTGAAATCAGATCTGTGATTCGTTTTCTGAATGGTAAGAAAGTGAAACTGATTGACATTTATCGGCAAATTTGCGAGGTTTACGGACAAAATGCGATGAGTGATTCAATGGTGAGAAGATGGGTCCGACAGTTTAATGAAGGACGTAATGAAGTGCATGATGAAGAACGAAGTGGGCGTCCATCTTTGATTACAGAAGAACTGGTTGACACGATTGATGAGAAGATCAAGGAAAACCGTAAGTTTACAATGAGTGCTCTCGCTATGGAATTCCCCCAAATCTCAAGATCATTAATTCATGAAATTGTTACCGAAAAACTGAAATTTCGAAAACTTTGCTCACGTTGGGTACCGAAAGTTCTTACTGAGCAACACAAAACACAACGGATGGGTAGTGCACTTCAGTTTTTGAACCGTTATGATGAAGGCGGTGAAGATTTTCTGTCACAGATAGTCACAGGAGATGAAACTTGGGTTTCTTATGACACCCCAGAAACTAAGCGGCAATCAATGGAATGGAGACACACTTCATCTCCAGCAAAGGTTAAGCCGAAACAAATCTTGACACATCGAAAAATCATGTGCACAGTGTTTTGGGATAGGAAAGGCATCTTACTGATTGATTTCTTACCGCGAGGTCAAACAATCAATGCAGAAGTTTACTGCGAGACACTGAGGAAATTGCGCCGCGCAATACAGAATAAGCGCAGAGGATTTCTGTCCAAAGGTGTTGTTTTTCTTCACGACAATGCACGACCACACACTGCAAATGTGACGAAAAACCTCATACAGGGATTTGGCTGGGACGTGTTTGACCATCCTCCGTACAGCCCTGACCTCGCTCCTAGCGACTTTCATCTGTTCTTACATCTGAAGTCTTTCCTTGGCGGTCAACACTTCAACGATGACGAAGAGCTGAAAGAAAATGTTTCCAAATGGTTGAAGACACAAGCGGCAACCTTCTATGAAGAAGGCATAGAAAAACTTGTGCCACGCTATGACAAATGCCTGCAAAATTTCGGCAGTTATGTAGAAAAGTAGTTTAAGAGTTGTAGATTTTAGTGCAATAAATATTTTGTCTGTATCTATAGACAAATTATTTTTATTACCAAACGGAACTTACTTTCTGGACGTACCTCGTATATACATTACCTAACTATAATCTTATAGTCAATGTAAATGATAGATATCGTGCAGGTGGAGTTGCTGTATATCTTAATACTAAGTTATTACCGTAGATAAATATGATTATTAAAATTTAAAACCGCTGATATACTAAGAGTGCAATTTATATTGTATGGTGAAGTTATAGATATTGTTGCTGTATACAGATTGCAACAATGATCAGTTAGCAGCTTTAGTGACGAATTACAGCAATATTTTTTGCTAACTGATGGTAACAATATGTGTAAAAATTGTATTTTTATTGGTGATATAAATATAGATTTATTACAGTTTGATAACATTGATATCGATAATTATAAAATAATCATGGCAAAGCTTTGGTTTTAAGTATCTCATTAATGAACCAACAAGAGTTACTGAGTTTACTGCAACCTGTATCGATCATTTATTTGTTCGTTTGTCTTGTAAGAACAAGATAAACTGTATTACGGAAATAGTCCAGACTCAGGTGACTGATCACTAACCAACAATGGTGTGTTTGAGCTCAGTTAGTGAGGGAAGACTGAGTAGCCGAACACCTGTCTGTTTCCCCTCTCCTGCTACTACTACTGATAACCGTATGTGTTTTGATAAACTGCTCGACACAGTGGATTGGTCTCTTGTGAAAACACAAGAAGACGCTTCCTTTGCTTTTGATTTGTTGTATTTGCAATTACAATCTTGTATTTCTGCTTGTAAAATTAAAGTTGATAATTCAGTTAAATGTAGTAAGCTTAAGACATGGATAACTAATAGCATCTGTAGATGGATTGAAAGAAGGAATTTCTTTTACAGCAAAGTAAAAAATATATCAATGGATGACAAATTTAAACATTACTATTTAAGATTTCGTAATAAATTGAGAAATGATATAAAATTGAACTACTACTCTAATAAAATTTAGAAATCTTTGGGGAACCCTAAAGCTACATGGAGAGTAGTTAATGAACTTGCTGGCCAGAATAAATCTTTTAAAAGTTTTTCTTTGAACATCAACAATGAAATAATAACAGATAAAAATTGAATAGCTAATGAGTTTAATCAATACTTCCTATCAGTTGTTAATGAAATGGTGGAAAGTTACTACACACCAAGGCATTTTGAGAATCTTCCATTTAAAAATTGATTTCCTGACTATAATGAACAACAGTCATTTTTTTTAAGTCCAGTCCTTTCTGATGATGTAGGTAGAGTAGTTAAGTCTTTAAAAAATGGCACATCACCAGGGATAGATGGCATAAATATATTAACTGTCAAAAGAATACTTCCTAAAATTCACAATATTTTTACATTATTATAAATTCAACCTTTAAAACTGGGGGTTTTCCAGATAAATTGAAAAGTGCTGTGGTTATACCTATCAATAAAGCTGGCCCATCACTACTTTGTTCGAACTACAGGCCAATTTCTCTTATTTCTACTTTCTCAACAATTTATAAAAAAAATGAAAGAAAAATTGTTAAATTCTTTTGAGAAGACCAAATTCTTAGTCAAAATCAATATGGATTTAGGATTGGTAAAAGCACTGATCAGCTCTTTTGAATTTTGTAAATAATTTAAATAGGGAGATAAATGTGTAAGCGGGTATTTGATACTGTAAATCATTGTATTTTATTGAAAAGAAAACTGTACAATTATGGCATTAAAGGTCCTGCTCACTTGTGGCTCATGAGTTATTTAAGTAACAGACAGCAATGTGTAATAATAGAAGGGGTGTTGAGTGATATGGGACAGATCACACATGGAGTCCGCAAGGATTTGTACTAGGTACCACTTTATTCATCATCTATTTTAATGACCTTTGTACAGCTAAAATTAATGGTAGTATCATGGCTTTTGCTGATGATAATGCATTGAGTTATATTGGAAATTCTTGGCATGAAAAGGAAAATAAAAATAAACTCAGACTTAGATTCATTGAAATGGTGGTTTTCTATTGATAAATTAGTTTTGAGTATCAATAAAACTTGCTATTTAAATTTTTCTCTAAAAAAGCAAAACACATTTTCTTCTAAAATTCAATATAAGAGTACTTTGTCTTTATGATAGTAAAGTATGTATTTTATGTGCAAAGGGATGAGATAAAATACTTAGGTATTGTGTTAGATTATAAGATAAGTTGGAAAAGACACATAATGAAATTAAAAAACAAATTGATATAAAGTATTGAGCTTTTTTATTTTATTAGGGATATATGTCCACAAAGATCTTATGCTCTGTTAATTTTTCTTTAATAAACAGTAGATTATCATATGGGATTATTTGTTGGGGAGGCACATATAAAACAAATATTAATTCACTTATTCCTTTGCAGAAGTATTTCATAAGATCAATTTTGAAAAAAAAAAAAAGAATTAGAGATCCATCGTTTCCATGTTTTAATAAAAAAATTGAATGTTTTATCTCTTTGTTCACTTCTTTACAAAGTGTTGCAAATATTTTATATAAGAAGTGGGAACATAAATAAGAATGAACAAACACAGATTAAGGAATGCTAACAATGCTAGAATTCCTAGACCTTTTATTACATTCTACACTAAAACATTTAGCTTTATAGCAATCAGAATATTTAATAAATTACCCGATAATATTAAATTAATAGATTAAGCCAGAACACTTTCAAAACATGTTAAGAAATGGTTATTGAATTTTGAGAATATTGAAGACTTACTGGTTATTCAAGTGTAATGTTCAACAATCTAAATTTTTAGTTGCGTTAGTGTTTGATTTGTCTGATTATATATATATACACATAAAACTTTCAAATATTGAAATAGTTTCTGTTATTATAAATATGTTTACTGTTTTTAATTTTAAATATTATTATTTTTATATTTAGTATTCCATGTTAAGCGCACAATATGCAAGCTTAGAAATTTAAATTTATTTAAATTCATATTACCGACAATTTATTTTTTCCCAATGTAATAAGAGTTGCTAATGAACTCAAGTTATTTATAATTTAAATATTCTATGAAACCCCCAAACTGGCATATAGCCTTGGGCCCTATTTCTTTCTTCATTTTAATTATTTGTTTTTTATGTCAGCCTGGTTTTATTGTTATCTGATAAGTATTATTTAAAAGAATGGTGTTACAGGTTGTATATATTACATTTTGGTAAATTGTAATGCATTTAAATGAAGAAATAAAGAATTTATTTATTTACATACCTAAAAGGCATATAGGGCAAGCTAACCCACTGTGATCATGGGTTGCGTGCTGGGTTACAACATGGTCTGCTAGATTAGCAGCGTCAGTATCTGTATATTCGCACACTGGGCAAACAAAATGCATCACCAGTGGTTTCTCATGTTTCTCCATCCAGTGATCAGATATTTCACGCAGTTTGTTGAACTCCATCTCACAAAGAGAACAGCGAATGATGACCATCTAAAATTTTTAATTATAATATGTATTAGGGTTAGCAATTTATTAAGGCATATTACTTCTCAGTGACCAAGCAAGCTAACAGAACTGCATGGCCATCTTTAAATATTGTTGATAAGATTATATAAATATTGATGAAATAGTCCAGTTATCTATTTAGGTTAGAAGCAATTATAAATAAGTGTAAATAAACAGAATGGAATGTTGCCTATTACATTAGCTGATTGTGCTAAAGCTGACATATAAAACCAATTACAATATTAAAACAACAATGATTATTAGTTTTTTGTTGTTGTTTTTTTTACACAAGACTAATGGTGCTATATGGCCCACTCAATACCTTACGTGCAAAACAACTTATACATCTTTGTCAAGTTAGCATTTATTAGAGAAGAGCAGAGTTTCTCTAACAAGTGCAATGCGCACAGGACAATCTAATAGAAGTGTTGGTGGGAACATCCAAATAATTTTATTTCAGTGAGCAAAAAGTTAAGAAGAATATATAAAATTAACAATCTACTTTCATTTTACATTATTATTTTTGTTTGGACTATTATATATTCTACTTATGAACTTGATTAATTTTGAAATTATAAATAAGAAATATTATGATTCCCTACGAACATATCAAAATATTGGATTAGTAATAAGTGAGTGTAAGATTCAATAATAATTGACACCACCTTATTATAGAAATGGTAAGCAGAAGGTCCCTATTTTAATAAACAATATACCACCACAGAGGAAATACTGAAGATGACCAACACAAGTTGGCTTTTAATAATAGAAACCACACTACAGTGAAATATCTTTTTCTTACCTCGTCAGAAAAAAAAACAGGTTGGTAATTTTGTCGCTTTTCTAAGTATTTACAGCAAGAATTCTGCAGTTCTCAATCTGAACCTAAATATTTTATATCCTTTTTCACAAATATGACCTCCGTAAATTCTTCAGTGAATATGCATTAAAATATTGTGTTATTAACAGTGGAATGAATAATTGTGTTGGGAGAAATTGTGTATCATTCAATGTTACAACATTTCAGGCTAGCAATGGTAGTGTTTGGACTTACCAACAATCTGCCTCCAATGGTAATGTTTGGACTTACCAACAATCCGCCTCGACTTTTTTCTATCTTCCTCATATTTTCACTGCCCCTCATCCTAAGGTCTTCCACATTTTCTTTGGGCATCCATGGAGGTCTTCTTCCATTCAGGTTATCCTTCCAAACTTAATTGATAAAGCGTATCTTCCTTCTTCTTGTATGCTTGGCACAATGAAAACATCACGATTTGGCTTCAACTACAATATATGGTGCTTGGCATGGTTCTCTTTTTTCTTTATTATGCATTATCATCAATTTTTCTCTTCTTGATCCAAAGATTTATCTCAATGCTTTATCTTAAATAGTGATACGCCTTTTCTCTGAGTGTCTGTCCATACGGAAGCATTGGTTCAATTAGAGTTTTATATATTTCAAGTTTCGTGAGGGTAGATTAGATAACAGCTTTTGTATGAGAAGTCATAAGTTTATTCAAAGCAACCAAGCTTCTTTTGACTTAATTCATAGTATTTTCAATTTCTATTCCTTTACATTGTTGGAGTTGATTATGTTGATGAAGTATTTGAAACCGTTAACTTGCTCAAAATTGTGTTTTTCCCAAATAAAATGTTTGGGATTATCACGATTTCAACCAAAACAACTTATTGTAACTTGTTTAAGTCTGACCCATAGAGTTTCTTTGATTAGAAGTTTTGTCATGTAATGAGGTCCTCTTAAGTTTCAACAAAATAAAAGTCATCTGCAGAGGAAATCACCAATATCAGTTTTATTAATTTCCTTAATGCCTCTTCCAAAATAATATTAAAAAATAGAGAATAGGCATGTTCTTATCACCCCTATTTCACTTCAAAGATAGTGGAGTAATATATTTATTTTTACAGCATCTGGCACGCCTTGCTGTATAAATAAATATACAGCCAAAGCGTCAATACTCCAAATTGTATGTTCCTACACCTTTTGGGAACATCCAAAAGTTGAAAATAATCATTTCCAACTTTTATTTTATACTTTATGGTCTTTAATAAAACTGTATTATTTTATGAGTAGTAGGGATGTGGCGACTTTACAACATCCCATGAAGAGTTTTCGTCAAATGAAGAGTCGGCTAGGTCAGTTTTTTTTAATGAGGTTCTAATGACCTTAACGAGTTTTTAATGAGGTTCTAATTGACCTTAACGAGTTTTTAACGAGGTTCTAATGACCTTAACGAGTTTTTAATGAGGTTCTAATTGACCTTAATGAGTTTTTAACGAGGTTCTAATGACCTAAACGATTTTTTAATTGGCGCTAATGGGATTGGGTGGGGGAAGGTCACGTGACCGGATCCAAGATGGCTGCCCCCAATCCTGCCAACCTGTTGGGAATTTTCCCTCCCAAAATTTCCCTCAAATTCCCTTCTTATACTATATAAAATACACTATTAGCCTTGTTATACTATATAAAATGCATTATTTTCTCTTATACTCTAAAGTAAATCTATACTCTGATTGGTAAATTTTTTTGTGACGTCATCCAAGATGGCGGCGCCCATGTTTCCCGCCAAATTTTCTAACCTCCAAATTCCCTTGTTATACTATATAAAATACACTCTTAACCTAACATTTACCACGTCATACTATATAAAATACACTCTTAACCTAACTTTTACCATGTTATACTATATAAAATACACTCTTAGCTATACTATATAAAATGAACTTTTTTTTTGTCCAAGACGGCGGCCTTGGATCCAAGAAGGCGGCCGGACACAGTGCTACCACCCTCCCCTCCCAATTTTTTCTCAAATTCTCTCGTTATACTATATAAAATGTACTCTTAGCCAAAATGCACTCTATTTACAGTCTGGGTTGGGCTAACCCGGGTTAACACAACGTGGGTTATTAAAGCCCGGGTTAAATCAACGTGGGTTAATAAAACCCGGGTTAACACAACGTGGGTTATTAAAGCCCGGGTTAAATCAACGTGGGTTAATAAAACCTGGGTTAAAAACATGGATCAATCATACTAAGCAACTAACAAAAGAACTCCTACAAGTACTTTTCCTTCAACCATTGTGGCGGCCCCAGCCGGATCCAAGATGGCGTCTTTTCCCTCCCGCACAAACTCACACCCAGTACCCCGTGGGAAAATTCCCTCACCGAAAAGATGGCGGCTTTTACCATGTTATACTATATAAAATACACTCTGTTATACTATATAAAATGCAAAAATATGGCTGTCTTTACACTATAATAAATGACCACCGTCGGCTACCTTCGTACGCGTCGTCTGCTGGTCTGGCGCGGGGACTTGCTACTACGTGGCAATATATACTATAACAAATGCAGTATTTCATATATACACTATAACAAATGTAATATTTCATATACTCTATGTGGCTGACTCGACCGCTCTTAGCCTACGATGCACGCGTCGGCTGCTGGTCTGACGCGCACGCGCGGGGACTACCAACAGCTGTACTCTGTGGACTATTTCATATATACACTATAACAAATGTAATATTTCATATACTCAGACTCGGTACCCCGTGGGAATTTTCCCTCAAATTCCCTTTTTGTACTATATAAAATACACTATTAGCCTTGTTATACTATATAAAATGCATTATTTTCTCTTATACTCTATAGTAAATCTATACTCTATGGGACCTTGACCTTGACCCAAGTTTCCACACCACCCAAGAGGTATAGGGTCATTGCACTCTGTGCAAAGGCGCGTTTTTTTATTATAGTGGGTGTCCCCAGTAGGCATAATCCCACTTACTTTAATGTAACTTGCCCCAACCATCGCAAGCTACGGTGATAGCCACTCCATAACAAAATTGCTACCTCCCAGTATTATTATTATTTTTTTTTTTTTTGATCCCCTGTAAGTCTAGCCGCCACTTTACTTGGAGAAGCCTTTCAATGTGACGCACAAACTTACAAAGGGCTTTTATTTTATTTTTTTCTTGTTACTAAAAATATCCCTTACTCACACCCTGGACTTACAGAGTTTAAGCCAGCCATAGAGTGTTACACACATCCAGATACACGTACCGAACGAGGACCCGGACTGCTAAAAACCTTATTAGGAGTCGTTAAATTTTAAAACTTAAGTCTATAAATGCTTCTTTCTACAATTGGAAGTTATTATAGTCTTTAATAATCCGCGCTCCTTTAAGTTCTTCTAATATTGTAATAATCTCACTGTCATGGTCAGTGTTTCCCGCCTTTTTTGAGGCAATCAACAAACGCAACCTGTCTACTAATTGATTAGGATCGTCCCAGCTCGAGTAATTAACCTTTGAAAATTTTAAAACATCCTTGTATACTTGCCTCCTTACTTCATCCATTTCATTTCCATCGTCTGAACTACTATCAAAGTAATCTTGCTCATTTGAACTATACGTCTCCCCATCCTTATCTGTATCAAGTGAATTGTTTTCAATCTCATCCACTTGATACCTATCTAATTTTACAGGTAACCTATCTGGAGTTTTTGAACGTTTCCTAGGACGAAAAGTACTGTCTAGGGGTTAACACTTTTAGGTTTACAGCCTCGTCCATTTCTTTCGCATCTCTAACAGATTTAATTCCCATATTATCAAAGTCCCAGTCATCCTTGCGTTTCTTTGGACAGTTTGTCAGTAGATATGACTTGGTTACAGCATCTTGATTATCATGTGGGTCAGCTACAGAAACTAAACGTCGCTTTTCAAAACTCCAATAACTACTAGTTTTAACAGGAACGGTAGCATCTACGTAACGTTTGGTCGCCGCATGATTCGGACCTGTAGGGTCCTTTACCCTTGTTATAAGCCTATCTCCTACGTTGACTGTTTTTTTGTTGGTACAGTACACATTGTTCACATATAGTTCTCAAATTCACGGCATCTCCGAGCTCCTTTGGTGATGCTAAATTTTCTATTCTTTTGTTACGTGCAGAATAGCTGTTTTGTAAGTTTGGTATTGTGTTAGCCTCAAAGTATGTTCTCGTAACAACATCGTTGTCTGCCATTGGCACACCGACGTTAACCATTCGTTTATTTTCAATATCATAGTCTCCTTCAGGTGTTAGTTTAAAACCTTCGCCTTGGGGTCCTTTACCACTTACATTGCCCTCTGAGGGCAAGACACGTCCAAACTTGTCTACAGATATAGTCGAACTGATGAAATCAGACTGTGTCTGTTTATATATACGTATAAAAATAACTAAAATACTTTCTTAAGCACGGATCTAAATTTATAGGAAAAGAGTAGTACCGGTCATGTTTATTTTCATCCCAATGATGTAAGGTATCTCTATATTTGTTTCTTCCATTTAAATAAACTTCCCTGTAATGACAATCGTCAAAGTAATTGTCGAACCCCCATTCATCTTCGAATCGCCAATCACACATACATGGTGTTTGTGGGACTATAATACCAATGATTCTTTCGTTTTGTTTAATAAAAGACGAAATATGGTCAGATTCTACTATTTCGGGGTTCAAACTTATAAATGCATATAGTTCTGTATGGTTTGGTATGTATTCGTTATGCCAAAAGGGGTCGAAAGATAACAGTGCATGTAGTTCTATTTCGTATAGTGGTGGTACTTGTCTTTTTAATCTGTAATATATCCCCGCTGTTGTGTTTGTCTTAGATATTGCCAACTGTAAATCGACTTTCTTTCCGATGTCATTTTCAGAATCATTTTGGAAAATGTGATAGAATTTTAAACAATAACTGTGTTTACCCTCCTTTTTTAAAAAAATATGAAACCAACGAGGTTCGTCACTTTCTACTTTGAAATGTACTGTTTGGAAGGTCTCGTCAATATGACCGAGGTATAAGGCTTTACCATACTGACGTCACATAGTCACATTGTCCAAGAGTACGGTTGATTGTATAGTTTGCCAAACAAGAAAACTGTTTAAACTTTTTATTACTGTGTGAGTGTAATTTCTCGTAAAGAAACCAAAAATACGAGTCTGTAATGAAACTAACTTGTTCAATTGGTAGGTTAAGTAAAATCTGCATTTTAACCTCAATTGGTAAAGTATCCATGTTTACTAGTCGAATCTCAACTGACTAATGATTTGTAACGGCTATTGCCAGCTCCTGATATAATTTTAGCTTCTTTTAATTCTTTGATTATGTTTTGAATTTCGTTCCTATGGTTAACATTTGGTGGTACTTGTCTTTTTAATCTGTAATATATCCCCGCTGTTGTGTTTGTCTTAGATATTGCCAACTGTAAATCGACTTTCTTTCCGATGTCATTTTCAGAATCATTTTGGAAAACGTGATAGAATTTTAAACAATAACTGTTTTTACCCTCCTTTTTTAAAAAAATATGAAACCAACGAGGTTCGTCACTTTCTACTTTGAAATGTACTGTTTGGAAGGTCTCGTCAATATGACCGAGGTATAAGGCTTTACCATACAGTGACGTCACATAGTCACATTGTCCAAGAGTACGGTTGATTGTATAGTTTGCCAAACAAGAAAACTGTTTAAACTTTTTATTGCTGTGTGAGTGTAATTTCTCGTAAAGAAACCAAAAATACGAGTCTGTAATGAAACTAACTTGTTCAATTGGTAGGTTAAGTAAAATCTGCATTTTAACCTCAATTGGTAAAGTATCCATGTTTAATAGTCGAATCTCAACCGACTAATGATTTGTAACGGCTATTGCCAGCTCCTGATATAATTTTAGCTTCTTTTAATTCTTCGATTATGTTTTGAATTTCGTTCCTATGGTTACCATTTCCAGCCTCCATCGAAGCTATAATAAGTTTTAATCTATCACATAATTCGTTTGGATTGTCCCAATAGGAAATGTCACGTGATCCAAAGTCTTTTAGCCCTTTACCGTACATTTGTTTGGGGAATAATACGGAAATTATGTTTTTATATTTGATGGACTTTGTCGGTCGGTTAATGTGATTATGAGGTAAGTAACCTTTTTTATGCGCATTCGTTTTTATCATTACATCTTTATAAGCGTCCAAATCATCTTGTGTGTATACCTTTTCATCGGGTTGTCTTTTAAATAATAATTCGTAAAGGCCTTCAGTTCCTCTGTACTGTACATTGTTCAAGTGAATGTTTCCTTCGTTGTCGAATGTAAGCAGTTGATTACCCACCATTAATTTATCACCGTCTATATGTGGTCCGTATATGTTGTCCATTTTATTCTTAACACCAGCTTCATCTTTTAAAAGTTTTAACATGTATTTTTGTGTAATGGGTGCGGGGAGGGGCTGCGGAATCCCTTAAAACCACGAGATATTAAAGTTAATGAAACCGGTGTTGTCAATCTTGATAATAGTGAAGGACCTGGAACCCATATACCTCGACACTGTGGATTGGATGGACCTAAAGATTTTTGTACGTGGAATCCATTACAACAGGGAATGTCGTAAGAGAAAACTTGCAGATGTAGAAATGGAAAAGCACATAGCGCAGGAAAAGAGACTGCGGGAAAAATTTCATACTTACGTTTCCTTCGCCTTTTATGAAAAATAGAAACAACTCACGTAAGGGAGCACAGACGTGCAGGAGGTAGCAAATAGAAGAAGGTAGGCTACCACTTTCCGCATCGGGGAGGGGCTGCGGAATCCCTTAAAAAACCAATAAATATTTTGGTTTACAAAAATCTTAATCAGTTATGAATTGGAAAAAATTCAATCCAGTTATGAATGTGAGAGAAATCATCGCCAAAGAGCTACACGCTCTGACCGGAAGAACATTTCCCACCAGACCTGTAAACCCGGGTGTTATTAACCCACGTTGTGTTAACCCGGGTTTTATTAACCCACGTTGATTTAACCCAGGCTTTAATAACCCACGTTGTGTTAACCCGGGTTTTATTAACCCACGTTGATTTAACCCGGGTTTTATTAACCCACGTTGATTTAACCCGGGTTTTATTAACCCACGTTGATTTAACCCGAGTTAGCCCAACCCAGGCTATAAATAGAGTTGTTTTCTAAATTCTTTATTATTAAACATGAATTCGAATGAACAAGATCTTGTATCAGCTTTGGCTTCGCCACGCGCGCCAGCCAGAAGAACATTTCCTACCATACCTGTGGACTTCTTTTGTTGCATATTGCGATGCAGAAAGACTTGGAAAACAGAAAAACAGAAAAACAGAAAAACAGAAAAACAGAAAAACAGAAAAACAGAAAAACAGAAAAATAGAAAAACAGAAAACAGAAAAACAGAAAAATAGAAAAACAGAAAACAGAAAAACAGAAAAACGGCCGTTTTTCTTTTTTTTTTTTTCTGTTTTCCAAGTCTTTCTGCATCGCAATATGCAACAAAAGAAGTCCACAGGTATGGTAGGAAATGTTCTTCTGGCTGGCGCGCGTGGCGAAGCCAAAGCTGATACAAGATCTTGTTCATTCGAATTCATGTTTAATAATAAAGAATTTAGAAAACAACTCTATTTATAGCCTGGGTTGGGCTAACTCGGGTTAAATCAACGTGGGTTAATAAAACCCGGGTTAAATCAACGTGGGTTAATAAAACCCGGGTTAAATCAACGTGGGTTAATAAAACCCGGGTTAACACAACGTGGGTTATTAAAGCCTGGGTTAAATCAACGTGGGTTAATAAAACCCGGGTTTACAGGTCTGGTGGGAAATGTTCTTCCGGTCAGAGCGTGTAGCTCTTTGGCGATGATTTCTCTCACATTCATAACTGGATTGAATTTTTTCCAATTCATAACTGATTAAGATTTTTGTAAACCAAAATATTTATTGGTTTTTTTAAGGGATTCCGCAGCCCCTCCCCGCTGCGGAAAGTGGTAGCCTACCTTCTTCTATTTGCTACCTCCTGCACGTCTGTGCTCCCTTACGTGAGTTGTTTCTATTTTTCATAAAAGGCGAAGGAAACGTAAGTATGAAATTTTTCCCGCAGTCTCTTTTCCTGCGCTATGTGCTTTTCCATTTCTACATCTGCAAGTTTTCTCTTACGACATTCCCTGTTGTAATGGATTCCACGTACAAAAATCTTTAGGTCCATCCAATCCACAGTGTCGAGGTATATGGGTTCCAGGTCCTTCACTATTATCAAGATTGACAACACCGGTTTCATTAACTTTAATATCTCGTGGTTTTAAGGGATTCCGCAGCCCCTCTCCGCACCCATTACACAAAAATACATGTTAAAACTTTTAAAAGATGAAGCTGGTGTTAAGAATAAAATGGACAACATATACGGACCACATATAGACGGTGATAAATTAATGGTGGGTAATCAACTGCTTACATTCGACAACGAAGGAAACATTCACTTGAACAATGTACAGTACAGAGGAACTGAAGGCCTTTACGAATTATTATTTAAAAGACAACCCGATGAAAAGGTATACACACAAGATGATTTGGACGCTTATAAAGATGTAATGATAAAAACGAATGCGCATAAAAAAGGTTACTTACCTCATAATCACATTAACCGACCGACAAAGTCCATCAAATATAAAAACATAATTTCCGTATTATTCCCCAAACAAATGTACGGTAAAGGGCTAAAAGACTTTGGATCACGTGACATTTCCTATTGGGACAATCCAAACGAATTATGTGATAGATTAAAACTTATTATAGCTTCGATGGAGGCTGGAAATGGTAACCATAGGAACGAAATTCAAAACATAATCGAAGAATTAAAAGAAGCTAAAATTATATCAGGAGCTGGCAATAGCCGTTACAAATCATTAGTCGGTTGAGATTCGACTATTAAACATGGATACTTTACCAATTGAGGTTAAAATGCAGATTTTACTTAACCTACCAATTGAACAAGTTAGTTTCATTACAGACTCGTATTTTTGGTTTCTTTACGAGAAATTACACTCACACAGCAATAAAAAGTTTAAACAGTTTTCTTGTTTGGCAAACTATACAATCAACCGTACTCTTGGACAATGTGACTATGTGACGTCACTGTATGGTAAAGCCTTATACCTCGGTCATATTGACGAGACCTTCCAAACAGTACATTTCAAAGTAGAAAGTGACGAACCTCGTTGGTTTCATATTTTTTTAAAAAAGGAGGGTAAAAACAGTTATTGTTTAAAATTCTATCACGTTTTCCAAAATGATTCTGAAAATGACATCGGAAAGAAAGTCGATTTACAGTTGGCAATATCTAAGACAAACACAACAGCGGGGATATATTACAGATTAAAAAGACAAGTACCACCAAATGTTAACCATAGGAACGAAATTCAAAACATAATCAAAGAATTAAAAGAAGCTAAAATTATATCAGGAGCTGGCAATAGCCGTTACAAATCATTAGTCAGTTGAGATTCGACTAGTAAACATGGATACTTTACCAATTGAGGTTAAAATGCAGATTTTACTTAACCTACCAATTGAACAAGTTAGTTTCATTACAGACTCGTATTTTTGGTTTCTTTACGAGAAATTACACTCACACAGTAATAAAAAGTTTAAACAGTTTTCTTGTTTGGCAAACTATACAATCAACCGTACTCTTGGACAATGTGACTATGTGACGTCAGTATGGTAAAGCCTTATACCTCGGTCATATTGACGAGACCTTCCAAACAGTACATTTCAAAGTAGAAAGTGACGAACCTCGTTGGTTTCATATTTTTTTTAAAAAAGGAGGGTAAACACAGTTATTGTTTAAAATTCTATCACGTTTTCCAAAATGATTCTGAAAATGACATCGGAAAGAAAGTCGATTTACAGTTGGCAATATCTAAGACAAACACAACAGCGGGGATATATTACAGATTAAAAAGACAAGTACCACCACTATACGAAATAGAACTACATGCACTGTTATCTTTCGACCCCTTTTGGCATAACGAATACATACCAAACCATACAGAACTATATGCATTTATAAGTTTGAACCCCGAAATAGTAGAATCTGACCATATTTCGTCTTTTATTAAACAAAACGAAAGAATCATTGGTATTATAGTCCCACAAACACCATGTATGTGTGATTGGCGATTCGAAGATGAATGGGGGTTCGACAATTACTTTGACGATTGTCATTACAGGGAAGTTTATTTAAATGGAAGAAACAAATATAGAGATACCTTACATCATTGGGATGAAAATAAACATGACCGGTACTACTCTTTTCCTATAAATTTAGATCCGTGCTTAAGAAAGTATTTTAGTTATTTTTATACGTATATATAAACAGACACAGTCTGATTTCATCAGTTCGACTATATCTGTAGACAAGTTTGGACGTGTCTTGCCCTCAGAGGGCAATGTAAGTGGTAAAGGACCCCAAGGCGAAGGTTTTAAACTAACACCTGAAGGAGACTATGATATTGAAAATAAACGAATGGTTAACGTCGGTGTGCCAATGGCAGACAACGATGTTGTTACGAGAACATACTTTGAGGCTAACACAATACCAAACTTACAAAACAGCTATTCTGCACGTAACAAAAGAATAGAAAATTTAGCATCACCAAAGGAGCTCGGAGATGCCGTGAATTTGAGAACTATAGGTGAACAATGTGTACTGTACCAACAAAAAAACAGTCAACGTAGGAGATAGGCTTATAACAAGGGTAAAGGACCCTACAGGTCCGAATCATGCGGCGACCAAACGTTACGTAGATGCTACCGTTCCTGTTAAAACTAGTAGTTATTGGAGTTTTGAAAAGCGACGTTTAGTTTCTGTAGCTGACCCACATGATAATCAAGATGCTGTAACCAAGTCATATCTACTGACAAACTGTCCAAAGAAACGCAAGGATGACTGGGACTTTGATAATATGGGAATTAAATCTGTTAGAGATGCGAAAGAAATGGACGAGGCTGTAAACCTAAAAGTGTTAACCCCTAGACAGTACTTTTCGTCCTAGGAAACGTTCAAAAACTCCAGATAGGTTACCTGTAAAATTAGATAGGTATCAAGTGGATGAGATTGAAAACAATTCACTTGATACAGATAAGGATGGGGAGACGTATAGTTCAAATGAGCAAGATTACTTTGATAGTAGTTCAGACGATGGAAATGAAATGGATGAAGTAAGGAGGCAAGTATACAAGGATGTTTTAAAATTTTCAAAGGTTAATTACTCGAGCTGGGACGATCCTAATCAATTAGTAGACAGGTTGCGTTTGTTGATTGCCTCAAAAAAGGCGGGAAACACTGACCATGACAGTGAGATTATTACAATATTAGAAGAACTTAAAGGAGCGCGGATTATTAAAGACTATAATAACTTCCAATTGTAGAAAGAAGCATTTATAGACTTAAGTTTTAAAATTTAACGACTCCTAATAAGGTTTTTAGCAGTCCGGGTCCTCGTTCGGTACGTGTATCTGGATGTGTGTAACACTCTATGGCTGGCTTAAACTCTGTAAGTCCAGGGTGTGAGTAAGGGATATTTTTAGTAACAAGAAAAAAATAAAATAAAAGCCCTTTGTAAGTTTGTGCGTCACATTGAAAGGCTTCTCCAAGTAAAGTGGTGGCTAGACTTACAGGGGATCAAAAAAAAAAAAAAAATAAATAATAATAATAATACTGGGAGGTAGCAATTTTGTTATGGAGTGGCTATCACCGTAGCTTACGATGGTTGGGGCAAGTTACATTAAAGTAAGTGGGATTATGCCTACTGGGGACACCCACTATAATAAAAAACGCGCCTTTGCACAGAGTGCAATGACCCTATACCTCTTGGGTGGTGTGGAAACTTGGGTCAAGGTCAAGGTCCCATAGAGTATAGATTTACTATAGAGTATAAGAGAAAATAATGCATTTTATATAGTATAACAAGGCTAATAGTGTATTTTATATAGTACAAAAAGGGAATTTGAGGGAAAATTCCCACGGGGTACCGAGTCTGAGTATATGAAATATTACATTTGTTATAGTGTATATATAAAATAGTCCACAGAGTACAGCTGTTGGTAGTCCCCGCGCGTGCGCGTCAGACCAGCAGCCGACGCGTGCATCGTAGGCTAAGAGCGGTCGAGTCAGCCACATAGAGTATATGAAATATTACATTTGTTATAGTGTATATATGAAATACTGCATTTGTTATAGTATATATTGCCACGTAGTAGCAAGTCCCCGCGCCAGACCAGCAGACGACGCGTACGAAGGTAGCCGACGGTGGTCATTTATTATAGTGTAAAGACAGCCATATTTTTGCATTTTATATAGTATAACAGAGTGTATTTTATATAGTATAACATGGTAAAAGCCGCCATCTTTTCGGTGAGGGAATTTTCCCACGGGGTACTGGGTGTGAGTTGGCGCGGGAGGGAAAAGACGCCATCTTGGATCCGGCTGGGGCCGCCACAATGGTTGAAGGAAAAGTACTTGTAGGAGTTCTTTTGTTAGTTGCTTAGTATGATTGATCCATGTTTTTAACCCAGGTTTTATTAACCCACGTTGATTTAACCCGGGCTTTAATAACCCACGTTGTGTTAACCCGGGTTTTATTAACCCACGTTGATTTAACCCGGGCTTTAATAACCCACGTTGTGTTAACCCGGGTTAGCCCAACCCAGACTGTAAATAGAGTGCATTTTGGCTTAGAGTGCATTTTGGCTAAGAGTACATTTTATATAGTATAACGAGAGAATTTGAGAAAAAATTGGGAGGGGAGGGTGGTAGCACTGTGTCCGGCCGCCTTCTTGGATCCAAGGCCACCGTCTTGGACAAAAAAAAAGTTCATTTTATATAGTATAGCTAAGAGTGTATTTTATATAGTATAACATGGTAAAAGTTAGGTTAAGAGTGTATTTTATATAGTATGACGTGGTAAATGTTAGGTTAAGAGTGTATTTTATATAGTATAACAAGGGAATTTGGAGGTTAGAAAATTTGGCGGGAAACATGGGCGCCGCCATCTTGGATGACGTCACAAAAAAATTGACCAATCAGAGTATAGATTTACTTTAGAGTATAAGAGAAAATAATGCATTTTATATAGTATAACAAGGCTAATAGTGTATTTTATATAGTATAAGAAGGGAATTTGAGGGAAATTTTGGGAGGGAAAATTCCCAACAGGTTGGCAGGATTGGGGGCAGCCATCTTGGATCCGGTCACGTGACCTTCCCCCACCCAATCCCATTAGCGCCAATTAAAAAATCGTTTAGGTCATTAGAACCTCGTTAAAAACTCATTAAGGTCAATTAGAACCTCATTAAAAACTCGTTAAGGTCATTAGAACCTCGTTAAAAACTCGTTAAGGTCAATTAGAACCTCATTAAAAACTCGTTAAGGTCATTAGAACCTCATTAAAAAAAACTGACCTAGCCGACTCTTCATTTGACGAAAACTCTTCATGGGATGTTGTAAAGTCGCCACATCCCTACTACTTTTATGTGTGATTATTAAAACTGTGATAGCATGTATTAGATACCATATCGCCCCCACATATAGGTACAGTAGTATTGACCCAACCGCCCATGCACAGATGATGGTACTGACCCATCCAAGTAAAGTGATATCTTCCACCCACTCACCCACCACATTATGTGATAATGACCCACCCACCAAAACATGCACATAGAGTAGTATTGAACCACCCATACACATCAAGTGGTACCAACCCACCCACCCATTTATACACATACTGTGGTATTTAATGTACCACGTCAATACCACTGTACATGAATAGGCAGGTGAGTGGGCCAATACCACTGTACATAATAGGCAGGTGAATGGGCCAATACCACCGAACTTGTGTTCCAATAGTGTATGTATGGGTGTGTGGATCAAAACCACAGTACTTGTATCTGTGAACGGATAGGATGAGTGGGACATCTGCATTCTGTAATCGTCCTAATGTGATAACGTTAAGGACTTACCAAATATGTCAGATTGGTCAGTGAGTGTAATTTATTTTAATAACTAATTACAGCACTTAATAATTACATATTAGTATTTTAATAATGTCTGTATAGTTTAGATGTACACAGGCATATCAAACCAAGTCATATTCTAGCACTTCATATAATTTAGGTCAGCTGCTACATTTACATAAAGTGAGCTTAGTTTTTTGTTGTGCTAACTAATTGCATCAAATAAAATCTAATTGACTGCAATCAAAAGTGAGGTAAAAATAATAATTTGTTTCCCATAGCTTGATTTATTATTCACTTGTTTATCTTAAATTATCCACAACAAATTTAACTGATGAGGAAATCATGAATCATATGAATAAATCAAAACAAATGTACGTCATTTTGTTTTAAAAGATGTTGATTGGATCAAATGATCATTACATTGCTGGAGAGAAAACCGTTAATGAGCAAACCAGACGTTGAGCACTTAAAATCGAAAAGTCTGATTCAATCAACTGTTAAAGACCTAATTGGCAATCTAGAATGTTTACAGTTCAAGATTCTACTTTTTTTGTTCTATATGATAACAAAACATATGTGGTAATTTTAAATATTGGCTGATCTTTATGTAATTAATTAAGATTAAAAATATTGACTTACTTCTTTAGTATCATTATGACTATTAATGTGATCTCGCAGTTCCTGCTCTCCTGTGAGTGTGTTCTGGCAAAAAGGACATGGAAAGGTCTTGTTTACATCATCACAGTGTGCACTTAAAGTGTGGGACAGTGCTTCCTTGAAATCCTTAAACCTGAAATAAAAAGAGTAAGAGTTTCACATTAAACAAACAAATATTTATCATAAATATATGAACATCATCATTCCTTAAATAATTTAATAAGATAGATAATAATATCTTGTATGCATATGTTATGATGGAAGAAAACGAGCGGTGAAAATATATCTATTGATGAGTTTTTAAATGTCTGTCTTAATTAAAGTAAGAATTTATTATAAAGAAAGAGTGTAGGTTAGCCAAAGCAACTAGAAATGACCTACCGCGCACCGTCACAAAGAGAGAGGTATGGAGCTTTCCCAAAGAAAGAGAGTTGTATGTGTATAGTTTTACTGTATGTCTATGTATTCTACTGAATTATTTGTATGTCTATAGTTCCACTGTAGTTACAACTGATTACTGTACTTACATTGAAATAATTTTAAAATTTTCAATAAAATCTTTCATTTTTGTGAGGCCTTTTGCCTACAGGGTAGTATTATTACTTAGGTAAGTTCAAATAAAAAGCACACTTTTTTCTCTGTTGAAACCAAATTAAACATTTTAGAAAGGTTGGAAAAAATTTATAGTGGAATATAACTTGGACAATTTTATGGAGTAGAAACTTCGACTATAAGTGTTATTAAGGAAAAAAGGGCAACTAGAAAAATTGGACTCTAAAGATGGCATTATTAAAAGAAAAACTGCAAGTTCAGTAGACAATAAGGCTTTAGGAGAATTTAATAAATATTAGAAAACAACTTAACATTAATAAAAACAAAACTATATACATAACAACGTAAAACCATAGTTAAAAGGTTATTGCAATACCATCACGTCAGTTACTCAGCAAGACTGGCAGTATGCTGGGACCAGAACCAACTGATAGAACAAAATAAAGATAAAAACACTTATTTTCAATTTTCTATCACCACAACATGTAATCCAGTTTGTTTTCTGGTGATAATCTTACCAATTACAGTAACACACATACCATTTAAAAAAAATTATAATGCATTCAATGGATTAAAATTCAAAAATAAAGATTAATGTGTCACAATTGGTAATGGTGTGGATATACATAAGTATGTCGCAATTTAAGGATTAAGATTTATCATTTCATAACCTATCTACTAGAATAATTTGTGACTTTGAATTCAAAGGATAGTAAGGCAAATGTATATTTCAAAACAAAACTGTTACTGAGTAACTGTTAAAGTTAATGTACTGAATGTATAAATAAGCTAAATTTTAACTGATAAACTTACTTTAAATGGCAAATGAAACAATTCATATTTTTGGGTTTAGAGAACTTGTTTTTTGATCCTTTTGGACGACCTCTGCTGGAACCAATAATCTTTCTTTTTGTTGGTTCAGTTTCATCTGTAAAACTCCAATCTCTATCAACCTGTAAACATCAATAAGTATCATTAATTTTAAATTCACTGTACAGCTAATACCATTGTGTGTGTAGGGGTGGGTGGTTGCGTCAATACCATTGTACGTGTATGGGTGGGTGGTTGGGTCAATACCATTGTACGTGTATGAGTGGGCGGGTGAGTCAATACCATTGTACCTGTAGGGGTTTATTAAATTAAATTGTCTAGGGATATGAGAATTTATTTTGTTTGAAATTATATCATATTCTTACTATTACAGTGATATTTTATTTTAATAACATTTTAAGACTACAAATGGGCTTCTCTATGTATTTTATCAACTGACAATTCTTTGGAAAAGTTATAATACTCAATGGAGATTGTCTTGCCATTACCAGCAGAAGGAGATGATAAGATATTATGGTCATATGACTGATGTATTTGTTCACTCAGTTCATAATTAACTATTGATTTAATCCTAGATCCCTGTTCAAAGGAATCTACTTAATTTAATTTTTGAATGAATTTATTCTACAGATGTGTTAAAACATGGATTACAGTGTTTGAGATGAAAAGTGGGCAGAAGATAGATAACAATCCAGTATGTTTCACAATAGACATTCACTCAAGACAATAAAGGTGTAGCTAACATTTTATTGAGTATTAGTGAGCAGATGTCAGCTTAGTACAAATTATACTTGTGTGTTACATGATACTTGATCTGTATTTAGACCAAAGTTAATGGACTTGCAGTTTAACAATATACATATTTTCTGTACAATATACGTATGACAGAAAACTTGCAGAGAATATAAGTTAATTTACTAACAGAGAAATTAATATTCTCTGAAACTGTATACAACGGGAAGGTTATGTTCAATGCTTTATTTAATCTGGTCTATTTCCTAAGCTAAATTCTAAATTAAACAATTAGTTTATTTTTTAATACTAGAATGGTTAACACATTCGGGCCGATGTCGGCCTCTATTGGCCCATGCCGTCATTCAACAGGGACTACGTGGTATACATATGGCCCATGTATTATATTACTTCTGGCCGTCGTGGGTCTCCAGAGACCCACGTATGAATTTCATTTGAATGGGTGTTTGCAGCCGTAGCGGCTACTTAGAATCATTTTAGATAACACTAAGCGGCCGTCGTCTAGAATACACATAGAGGCGAAAAAAATTAAAAAGTTTTACTTGGAGGAATATTAGTTTATCATTAATTAAATTTGTTTAATATTGTCAATTCATATAAAAAGGTAAAACATTCTTTTCCTAATGCTTTTTATAATGTTTTGTTTTATGCTTTTCCTAATGTTATGTCTATATTGAAACAACATAGTCATAACATTGTATTTTCAGTCCAGATCCAGCAGTCGAGCTGATAAAATACAAACGCTTATCGCTCCGTCTTGTTCGTCAAGGCCGGTTGCTTCTTGCTACAGTTATGCTCGTTAGATTCTGTGCGAATTTATATTTAATTGTATTTTATATTTATGAATATGGCTTGCTGTGATGGCTGTAAAGATCAGTGCGATGAAGTTAATGATATTAAGTGTTCGGGAGGTTATGAAGGTTTCTTCCACCTCAAGTGTATTAAATCTGATCTGGATGGGAAAAAACTTCTTCGTTCCTCAAAGGACTGCAGGAATGTATCAGCACCCAGCAGTGTAGCTTCGTCGAGTTCTACTTCAAATGCTGTCACGAAAGACTTTATTGTTAAGATAGAGGAGGCCTTAAAAACCAACTTTTTCAATGAACTAAAATCTTTTAAGGCAGACATGGCGGATCTATCCCAGTCAGTTCAGTTTGTTTCCGAAAAACTAGACTCCTCAAATGCCTTTGGATGAAATTAAAAAAAAACAGTTTGCAGAGTTAAAAAAAATAGAATGACACACTTAAATGACAAAACCATACATTGAAAAATGAAGTCTATTATAAGCTTAAGGACAGACTGAGAAATGTTGAACAATATTTTAAGGACAATATTGTAAGGAGGAATAATGTAGAAGTGAGTGATTTTCCAACAAAACCTAGGGAAAATGCGGCAGAAGTTGTAAGAGATATAGGAGCGACGCTCGGTGTTGAGGTAGTGACGTCGTGGCTACACACCGGGTCCCTTCGTTCAAGAAAGATCGTCAACCGTCACTCATCATTCAATTCCAAAATAGAGCCATGAAGGATGCCTAGATTACCAACTTCAGAGAGAAGAGAGCCATGACAGCTTAACAGGTGAATAACAAACTCCCTGCCAGCAGAATCTACATAAATGATCATCTGTCACCTGAAAACAAACAGTTTCTTGGAAAGCTAAAACAGAAGTGTCGGGACATAGGGTACACTTACACATGGTGCCACGATGAAAAGTTTTTTGTGAGGAAAGCACAAGGAGAGCCTGTGAGGAAAATAAACAGCTACAGTGACATTAATCAACTTAAGTCATGTACAAGTTAAAGGCGACTCATTACATAGTGTTTTTGTTAATTTAATATTCAGGAAGAGTTATTCTTTTTTTTTATTAATCTTTCCTCCAGTGGAAATTCATTAATAATATTAGTGGAACAAGGGTCAGTAATAACGTTGAAAAAATTGAGCTTCAAAATGGGGTTATATTAACAGACCCCAACTTAGTCGCACAGGAAATAAACAAGTTTCTTATCAATGTTCAGTCAGACAGTGGTGATAACGTGGCTGGCTCCTCAACACCACCGTATCACTTCCATAGGTTAGACTCCTTCTTTGTTCATCCTATATCTACAGGTGAGGTTTTAAGGATTATTAAATTTTTAAAGAATAAAGTCTACCGGTTTTGATAATATCCCAGTTACATTGATAAAACACAATGCTGACAGGATATCACCCATACTATATTGCATAATTAGTTTAAGTTTCAATAAAGGTATTTTTCCTGAATCATTAAAACAAAGCATTGTAATTCCCATTTTCAAAACAGTCAAGTTGATAAAAATGGACAATCTCAGGCAAATTAGTTTATTATCAGTATTTTCTAAAATGTTTGAAAACATAATGAAAATTAGATTGATTAATTAATGAGATAAAATACATTTTTTAACAGGAATCAGTATGGATTTAGAAAGGGTCGCTCTACTGAAAATGCACTCATTAGTGTGTCTTCAATGATATACTCAAATATTAACAATAATGAAAAACAACTGGACTCTTCCCCTTTTAATCTAATCAGGAGTACCGCAAGGATCTGTTATCCCAGCAACATTATTTTTAATTTTTATAAATGATTTTCTTGAAAGAAATTTTAACGGTAAAGTAAAATTGCAAATGACAGCCCTATTCTATTCTCAAAAAATTAGTTACAATATTTGGTATAAACTTACAGCAGATTTAAACATTTTATCTGACCAGTGTACACTCAATAAGATGAAAATAAATGTGACTAAAACTAAATTTGTAAATTTCAGTTTCAAACCGTTTAATCTCCTTTTGCTTCTCAAGTTTCATGAAACTAAATGTAATAATAACAATAACTGTAATTGTAAATATATAGAAAAGCAAGACAGCTTTAAGTATCTTGGCTTGAACTTGGAACAAACTTACTTGGAATAAACATGTAACAGAGTTAAGTAATAAATTAAAATCATTGATTCGGAAATTTTATTTAAAAAAATTTCTGTTGCATTGACGTGCTTAAGAAGTTCTATTTTGCCTTAGTAGATTCTAGATTGCAGTATGCTGTGCGATGTTGGGGTGGGACTATCAAATTCAATATTGATAAATTAAGAACATTACAAAACCACTTGTTAAGAATTATAATGTTTAGAAGGGGAGAAAGTTTGTTTCCGCTATACTGTCAATTAAGTATACTTTCAATTCAGCATTTATTCGTTTATAAAGTTTTAATATTATTTTATGTTAGAAGTGGAAATACAGGTAAGAATAATTTAGTATACCTAACGAGAAGTTTTGAAAGAAAAAATTAGAATTCCTAAACTAAATAAATCACTATTTAGACAGT
>JAQJVL010004191.1:0-48566 GCA_035578905.1 Stictocephala bisonia
AAATAAAAATTTTTCTTTATTTTTCTTCTTATAAATAACTTCAACAAATTAAACTGGATTCTTCTTAAAATAATAATAAAAACGAAAATAAAAAACTCTTCTTTTATTGACTCAATGGAACATAAATAAATTTAAACAACTCTTCCAGAATAATAATTTAAATATCTACAGACCAGAACCTTTTTTATTTATTTGACTTTTTTAGTAAATTTCTTTAAACTAATGAATCAAAAAGTTCAAAGTTCAAAATTGTAATAAATTGCTTTAAAATTCTTTAAAATTTAAAATTTCTTCAAATTCAAAATTGCTTTAAATTTCAAAATTATTTAAAATTTAAAATTTCTTCAAATTCAAAATTGCTTTAAATTTCAAAATTATTTAAAATTGTAAATTCTTTAAATTACTTTAAAATTGCAAATTCTTTAAAAATTGCCTCCGGGAGATCTGGAACCAAAAGAAATAACCAGCTTTTAGTGACTTGAAACATTTTTCCTTTTACTTACAAAGTTTAAAAGCAAAACCAAGAAAATCAAAACACTAAAAAAACTGTCACTAGAAGAGTGACTTCAAACCAGACACAAGTTTAACCGCGCATGCTTGGTGGATCTTACCCTATCTACTAAAACCCTACTGGAAAACCTAACTAAAGAAAACTTGTAAAAATTACTTACGTAGATGTCCTGGAGGTTTAAATCCCAAAAATGACCACAACAAAGCTCGACCGGCATACACCCTCTCACTCACACGCGAACAAATAAGAAGAAATTTGCCGCAAACGGTAAGAAGACCGAAAACGGTATAAAGTCGCCGTGAACTCGAAAGAGGAAAGTACGTGGTCAATCACTGAAAGATATCGTCAAACTGCCGGAACGCTCGCAACCCTTCCACCAACGGATTTACCCCCACTTGACTCTAGAAGCTAAACCAACCAATTAGAACCCTCTAAACCAGGACATCTGAACAGGTAAGGCTCACCAAACATGTTGCCTTCAGAAAACATGTCGCATGAAATTGACAGGAAATTAACAGACGTGAAAATACTGGTTATTTAGCTAATTTATATGGGGAAAAACTACTTTTTTATTTGAAAGGGGAAGATTCTGAATTTTTCTCAAAACTTGGAGAATTTATATCGAAAAATTTTGGAAAACAAACCAAACTCCTAAACCTCTCAGTTCTTACAATATTTAACATTTTCTAAATACAATGTTCTAATTTAATTATAATGAAACAATTAACAATTGTACAGCTTAAATCGTTTAAATTCTCAACTCAAGTAAATTAAATAGCTCCGCTCTGCGTTAAAGCACTGTGGGCTAAACCTAACTTCTGAAAGCTTCACTCTGCGTTATAGTACTTTGGACTTAAATCATTTCATTTGTCAACTCGCGTAAATTAAATAGCTCCGCTCAGCGTTATAGCACTCTGGGCTTAAATTACTTTGATTTCTCAACGAGATTAAAATAAATAGCATCCAGTGCATAAAATCGAAAGGCGTTTAGTTAAGGGAAAAATAAACAACATTAGTACAAAAAATATAATCGACCCTGACGAAACGACCTCACATTCGTCTTGTCAACGAACATATCATGTTGTTCAGTGATAAGTCTTAGTTTTCAATGCAGTCATGAAAACTCTTGTTGCCGGCGTAGTCACCAAAATCTTGCCTAATTTAGAAAAAGAATAATACTATAAGCTCCAGGCAGATATCATCCAACATAAAATTGTCCATCAAAATATATAGGTTGCCACAAACAAATCCTTAGAACTCGAAATATTATGTGATGAACTCAATCCCACTGTCTTGGTTTTGTATGAATTCGGCTACAATGAAATAAATTTTCAATTTAAAAAAATCCCATATTACGTTTTCATAGGTAATTTCTTTTCATCAAAACATTAAATGGGTTGGGGTCAGTTTATTTATAAGAAATAACATTATATTTGAACCTTTAAGTACTGATTTGTCAACTGAAAGACATTTTGAAGTTGCAATGTCAAAGTCTTTACGAAGGATGGAATTTCATTGTTTGTTATGGGCTATACTGCTCCCAAGATGGAAACGAAACCATATTTTCTGAAAAATTGGAACAGTTTTTGCAATATGTTTTGCTATAAACCAAATTTTTATGTTAACACGAGACTTTAACATCAATTTTCGGGATAGCCATTACATCAAAACCAAATCTTTCAGAGAAACGCTGAATGGACTATAATGGTTATGAACTCGCCCACCAAGGTGACACAAACTTCGAGGAGAACCATCGACAACATTGTTTCAAACATCGCCAATTTTCCAGTTTCATGGCCGGTTTCACGAACCTTTGTCAAACAGATCTTGAAGATTGTTAGATTAACGGCCCATCAATTTTTGACAGCTCTTTAGAAAGAAAACTGTTTCACCAACGTTTATTTTAATTAAAAATGACTTCGTTAACTTTAACAAGCGTCAAATCTAACCTTCCATTTGAATAGCATTACTAAACCATTTGGCATCACTGTGAACTGAACTCTCTAATTTCCTATTGGTTAAAATGTTTTGGAAGACGAATGAACAAAACTGTTGTTTACTGAAATAAATACAAACATAAATGTGAAGTTATCTGTGTTGAAGGTTATCTATATAGTTACGAGTAGCGTAGTACAACTAAAATGCATGAAGTGAAGAAAAACCGAGGCATTAACTTTAAACCAGAGGAAAAAAATATTTTAGTAGATTTGATTTCTAAGTACAAAGATGTTGTTGGAAAAAAAAAAAACAGATGGTGTCACAGTGAAAAAAAGAGATTAAATGGGAGGCTATATTGGAACAATTTAATAGTACATTAAAGTAACCAAGAGAAGAGCAATAAAGAAATATACAGAAAACAAAATAGGTTTGTTCAAGACAAGAGGAGGAAGCAAAGTTACGACTATTTTAGATGACACCGAAGCACAGTTCCTCAGTATCATTAAAGATCAAATAACCCCTCTTCAGAATGATTTTAATAGTGACCGCCTCTATATGAGACCAGGAACGTTTTATTTGTTTTTTTTATTTAACAATACTAAAACTTCCTTTAAAAGTCCAGAATATCTTACAGTTGAAATATGTTAGTAATATTATTAGCTATACACGATTTACCAATAACTAGGCTACTGTGAAATGTTCTACCAAACTATGTTAATGTGAACAACAGCTCTTTGTTATTTACATAACACATTCAATGTAGCACAACTACTCGTAGGAGTAACCAAAAATCGAAAAAAAGTTTCAGATAATCAGATTTTTCCCTAAAAACAGTCAATTTTATTTAATTACTGTACATAATTAAATGCATGTATGTTGAAATGGAATAAAACAATATTTTAAACGAGAAAGGGTATTAATTACATAATTTATTACAATCTAATTACATAATACAGTGTACTGTACTATAGTGTGTTTTTTCGTACTATTCTGCAAACGAATGTTATTGGTTGCCAATCATAACATGCTATTGGTTGTTGTAAATATGCTTTTTATGTTTGACTGTCTTTGTCCGCTTTTAGGTATCCAGGTCGCACATCCGTTTGTCAGAGGTAAGGACAATAGCCTGTGTAGACAATACAGTGTTCCTGTTGCATTATGTGTTTCCTGGCAGAATTTGGATTTGTTCTTTCAAGACGGTATTACAGTGTACAGTATTTATTGAGGCATATTATGTTTATTTATTGTGATACATATAAGTATGATATATCTTTTTAAAGATTAAAAATACTGCTCTTTGTTGTTGTATGCTTTTAGTTTTTTCAAATGTAATTTGTAAGATTTATTTCATGACATTCTGAAAACAAATCGGAAAATCAGCAATTCAGATAGTTGGAGTTCAGATAATTATAGTTCCACTGTACATGGCAGAAAGGACACACTAAGATTGAGTATTGATTATAAGTATTAGTTATAACTTTATGTTTCTATGTACTATTATTTTAGACTGTAATAACTTATAAATGATTAGCTGAATCAACCTTGTTTTGGGTTGTACATCAAGTGCCTATGCTGGTGCTGAAAGCACGTACCAGTTTGATTTGAATGGAAGCTCAATTCCCTTAGAAGCACCTTTAAGCTCTGGTAAAATATGTGTTGTTGATGAAAGCTCAGTTCCTATTCTTATAATAGACGTACCAGCTCCAGTCACAGAGAAAACTGCAACCCCTCTGTCGACTTTGGATCCTAAACGTTGTGGAGACAGTCCAGGAGAAGGAAAGTGGAGGGCGAAAAACAGGCATGCTCCAATAAATGTGAAAAAAAGTGAAGCAGCATAGGCAAGGCAAAAATTATGTGACCTTGTTCAATCTAGACAAAACATTATAAGACTTGGAAATAAAGCAAATGAAGGAAAACACGAAGCAAACTTGGAAGTATTGGAATCACAGAAGAAAGCTTTGGGCTTAAATACAGTATTACAAGGAAAAATTAAATAAATAAAACTAAAAATATTCCCAGATTAAGATTTTTGCATTATTTTTAGTGATTTTCTTTTTGTTGCTTTCACTTGACATAAATTGTATAAATATACTAGCTGATCCATTAGACCTAGCCCTATATGTAATTAAAATGTTTATTTTGTTCGTTATCTGTTCTACTGAGTATTCAACTACTGTATTATCTATAAAAATAAAAATGGGAATCTAATTCATTATGTGTGGCCAATCATAGTAGAATAGTTCGATCGGTTATATTTGGTTAATCTGGAGAGAGATACGGGACAAATCAATGAATCTTTTTGACCATAATGAGACCATTTGGAAACAAGATATGAAGATTTGATATGCAACATCCCCCAACAGACAAAAATGTTATCTTCTTCTTCTCTTACTAGTACTTCCTCACAGAGTGAATTACAACCAACATAACTCTGATCCATCATTTAAGCTCTGTGTATATCCAGACTGTAATAAGTCATCATCATCCTACGAAAATTACCTGAGTGGAAATTATAGAGCTAATGTTAAAAAGGAATTGCTAACGAGCAGCCCTAAACTTGTCAGAGCGAATGCTATTCTAAATTGTGATGTTGATGGGGTTAAAGTCAATAATCTGCAAGGTGCAAAATCAAATACGGTTTTTCACAAAGCTAAGTCAGAATTAATTAAATATGCGTTGTTTGTTCTATTAAGAACTCACAATAGTGATGAGGTTGTTGACTGTTACTTAGGGAAATTGAAATCCTTGCTAAAACATTCACTAACAGAAAATGATGACAATAAATTAAATGAGGATAGCACAATAGATAATAATGATTGAGAACCTTTTGGGGCTCAATACAAGGAAATCCCTTTTTATAGAGATATATTAGATATAAGAAGTAATTTTGAGAGAACATATATGTGGTTAATGACAAAATGCACGTATTATATTATGAACTTGATGAAAAAAGTGAACTGTTATTTGTAACAAAAAAATGAATTTCATTGCCCATCATTAGCCAAAAAATTAGTAGATAAATATGCTCCATACTTACAGGTAAATCATCTTGTGAAAAATCGTTCGAATCTGTGCGCAGGGGACGACGTCGCCAATCCGCATGCGCTGGCACGTGACAGCTCAGTCATCCCCTGCAGTTTCTCGTAATGTTCGCTAGCTGACAGAGTACTACATGCGGTTCTAAAATCGTTAGCTTTAACGTTCAGTGTCAAGAAATTTATTTTAGTTTTAATTTTTTAGTTTTGTAAATAAGTGTTTAATGTCGTAATCGTTTAGTGCATAGTGTATATAGTTTCTGGAGCATAATGAATGTGCAGCCGGGTAGCAGTACTACTAAATCAAATAAAAAAAGACCTGTTATTCATAGTCATACGCGAAATATTACTTACAATGTATATAGTTATTTAAAGAAGAAAAATGAAGATTTATTGGAGAAGAAGTTGCTCTCAGAAGAGGCAGAAGCATGTGGAATATCCCATAAATCTGCATATAAAATCGTCAAGGAAGCTGTCCAGTCACCCGGACAAGAAAAGAAATTCATAACGCCAAGGAAAAACAGACCTAAGAAAAGTCCAATAACGGTTTTGGACAATTTTGATTTGTGTGTTGTGCGACGGACAATTAACAATTTTCACATATTAGAGGGAGAGAGGCCCTCTTTGAAAGGAATCCTTCAGGTTCTTGAAAAAAGAATTAACTTTTCGGGTGGAATAACAAGTCTGAGGAAAGTAGTTCGCAATCTCGGATTTAGATTGAAAAAAAACGGAAACTACCAGAAAATTTTTGATTGAAAAATCCGACATTAGATTAGCTAGATTAAAATACTTACGTAAGATAAAAGAGTACCGTGAAGAAAATCGTCCGATCGTTTACAATGATGAGACATACTTTCATAGTTCTTCCTCTTCCGAAAAATCATGGACTGAAAGTGAATCGGACGGATTAAAAATACCAGTAGGCAAGGGACAGAGAGTAATTGTGATTCATGCTGGCGAGAAATGGGCTTTATTACGGGTGCTCTCTTAATGTTTAAGTCTGGAATGAAGAAAGGCGATTACCATGACGACATGAATAAAAATAATTATACTAAATGGTTAGAAGAAAAGTTTATGCCAAATTTACCAACAAATAGTGTGGTTGTGATTGATAATGCTCCCTACCACCGGGAAACACAGCACCGACTTCGTTCTCGTTGAAAGCTGATATGATGAGATGGTTGTCTGAGCGAGGTATTCATCATTCTTCGAATCTACTAAAACCCGAATTGTACGACCTCATAAAACAACACAAACCAAATTCGTAACCTACAAGACAGATCACATCTATGCAGCAGCCGGCCATACAGTACTTAGACTTCCTCCTTATCACCTTGACTTGAACCCGATTGAAATGATATGGGCCACAGTCAAGTCACACATTAAAATCACAAATATCAAATTTACAATAGATTCTGTAACACAACTTGCTTTGGAAAAGTTCAACTCCATAACTCAAGAAGAATGGAAATCCTGATGTTCACATGTAGAAAAGGTAGAGAACGAGTACATTGCAGCCGAAGGGATCCTGGACAATGTGACAGAACGTTTCGTCATAAACTTAGATGAAGGTAGTAACAATGACTGTGACAGTGTATGTGTTAGTGGTAACGGTGAAGATGGAGGTGGCACCAATCACGTTAGCTTCAGTGATGGAGATGGAGCCATGAGCGGAGTTGAAGACATGGGAACTGAGAGGGAACTGTCTTTCCACCAGTTTTAGACCAGGAATAATATATTAACCTGGTGAGTTAATATCGTTTAAATTCCAAATTTTCTTTAGTGACACAATGTTAATTATTAGAGTAAATTATTAATGCATTTAATCTTAACTGCAAACATAACTGTGAAATAATTTACCCAGATTAAACCGTAATAATAAACATAATAGAAAATTAAAAATTAGTAAATAATACAATCTTTCTGTTGGTTAATTGATGGAAACTTTTTTCCACAAAATAATTCACCAAACTTTACCATTATCATTGAATATATACCATATGCGATTATATTGGGGCAGTCCAATGTGTTGTTCATTTTGTTGAAGGGCTAATTTGCAGCGGAAGGGATTGGAATGTGGACTTTCACTGCTCCTCGACGGCTGGCCACCCCTATTGTTTGAAAGGTTATTGCTCCGTGTCACTGCACCACCATTGACCAGCCGAAAATATGCAGCCAGGCTAATAGCACGTTGTTGTTGTCCGCTCTGCTCCTCACTCCCCACCCCAGACACTACCTCCGCCACGCAACCTGTGCGAGGTGATTTTTTTTAACACGTTCACTGCGTCATGAGACACCGGTGACTCATGGCGCATATTTCGTCATTGTGTATGCTATGAACGAAGCATATCGCTCCTTGCGGCAAGCGTTATTCACTAACCAATATAGATATTTCGGTATTGGTTGTACCCCAGACGATATTATGTTTTCTTGTCTTGATGCTTGTGTTATTTTTGTATTTCACTGGTGACTCAGGCCGCACTGAAATATACATTTGCGGCATGATTCACCGGTGACTCATAAGCCACGTGCTGTTTTTTCGTCTGCTTTCCCGCGTAAAACTACCGCAGTACGTGCTTTCATCGCTGTAGGTTACTACATAGAACCAAGTTTATAACTGAATCCCATTTGTTGTTGGTTTTATTATTGTTTGTTAATTAGAAGCTTCAGTATTCCACAATCACCAAGGTAAGACAGCATATTCAGTTGTACGTGTTTACTGTTAGTGTGTTATTTATTGATTATTTTAACCTGACCTAACCTAATTTGTCACCACCACTAATCGGAAACATAACAGCCTAATGCTATTATATTACTTTATGTTTCTAAACTAACATAGTCTGTCATAATAATGTTAGTTTTATGAGTATTCATGGCTGTATGCATTCTTTTATGTGTTAATAAAATTTATAGGGTAGAAGGTCTTGCTGTAACAAAAACTATATGTGTGTGTGTGTGTGTGTGTGTTTTAGATGGATGGAGATTAAAATCAACCAGGACCCTCCACAAAAAATATAGGCAGGCAGCATCTACGCAGAAACTTGACAACCCGTGTTGAGGCAAGTGACTATGCAATGCTTGAGGAGCTTGTTGAGGAAGGTCTAGACGACAGTGACAGTTTGATGGACTTTGATGGAAGTGAGTTGGGTGATCCAGATTACGAGCCGTCACTCTCTGATATGGATGAAGTAAGTAATATGACATATTTATCATGTAATAGTTCGTCACAGGATATTGATAAAAATAACGACATTGGAGGGGGAGGAGACTGTCTTACTACGGTCCAGGCAGTGGTATGTCCTCCAGATGTAAACAACACATGCATCTGGAACAAGATTGTTACCTACTCAACTTGTTCGTATTTTGAAGATTACAGTGGAGGCTCTACAATAAACATACAGCTAGATAATATTGATCCCATAAATACTTATTGTCATTTTATCACAGAGGATATGTGGGAGTACACGGTTCAAGAAACCAACAGGTTTGCTGTACAATATAAAATGTCAACAGAAGAAAAACCTAATGCAAGGTCATTAGACTGGACAGAGACAGATGTCACTGAGATGAAACATTTTGTAGGTATTTTGATAATTATGGGTTTAATACCACTGCCTTCTACAGATAAATATTGGTCTAACGATGATATGTATGGTATTAAAATTATCAAAAATAGTATGCCTAGAGATAGATTCTTGCTACTAAAAAAGTGTTGGCACTTCCATGACAGTGAAGCTGATATAAACAATGCAGATCGTCTCAAGAAAGTCCGATATTTTGTTAACAGCATGAACAAAAAATACACAGAAACGACACTCCAGGAAGAAATTTGGTGATAGACGAGTCAATGATTCCATGGCGAGGTCGTCTTCTTTTTCGGCAGTACCTCCCGAACAAAAGCCACAAGTATGGCGTAAAAGTGTATAAGATGTGCACTACAGAGGGGTACACTCTAAGAGTAATCATATATACAGGAAAATCAGAACATAAATCACCTACTGGTCATACTTACAATATCGTGATGGAGTTACTTGATGGTAAATCCAATGACCAGACAGATAATGTTATCGGTTATCAATCTTTTGCTGATGAGGGTAGGCATATATATGCAGACAATTTTTACACAAGCATACCACTGGCTGAAACCCTCTTGACCCGAAAACCCCGTTTGTGTGGGATAATACGTGGTAACAGGAAAGGAATACCTACTGAAGTAAATTCAGATTTAAGAAAAGGAGAGGCAAATGGGATTGAATGTCAGCATGGGTCAAAAATTGTTACATGGAAAGATAAACGTGTAGTGAAGATAATAACTACTTTTCAGGACAGAGACGCATCTCTTGTGGATACAGGGAGAACCAACCGCAGAAATGAACCATTACTAAAACCACAGTGTGTGCTCGACTACAACGCTGCTAAAAAAAGGCGTGGACCTAAGTGATCAGATGTCATCGTATTATTATTGCCTTAGAAAGACACTAAAGTGGTACACCAAGGTAATGCTGGAACTCCTTACTGGAACAACCATGGTAAATTCCTTGATTGTGTTTGAGTCAGTTAGTCAATCAAGAATACCATATCTGAAGTTTAAGGAGAGTGTCGCCAGGAGCTTATTACAAAGAGCTGAAATGATACAGAGCCCGGGTATTAGAAAAAGGGTACATTCTCTACAGAAGATGGATGGTCCAGTTCGGAAGATGCGAAGAAGGAGCACACTGTGCTACAAAAATTCTAGAAACAACCTCTCAGTAAAAGATGCAGTAAAGGCCACAAAGCAAGTGACAACTTACTGCGACAATTGCCCGAATAAACCATTTATATGTTTCCGTTTTAATAATTTTCACAAGTAGACAAGTATGAGTAATAATAATTGTACTTTTTTTGCTTTACAACTAAAAATGCTATACACATATTAGCAATAGTGATGGTCCTATATAATTTTCATTTTTATCACTAGTATTTTTTTAAAGTAATAATTTTACATTTTATCTATTTATTACTGTGCACAAGTAGACAAGTTTGAGTAATAATAATTGTACGTTTTTCTGCTTACATGCTATATACATATTTGTAGTCCTATATAAATATTTATCAATATTATTTTATAAGTACTTAAGTGAATTCCCGTCTCTGCCTCTTCAAAATAGATTTACATGCTTGTCCATGATCGAAACGAATGAACATGATTCCGTCATTAGTCCAACCAGATCTGAAGTGGCTCCTGCCTATACACAACGACCCAGAGAGAAAAGAAGAAGATCAGCCTTGTCATTGAGGGAAAATGTCAATCTCCCAGCAGTCTGCAGAGAGGAGAACTTCGGGAGAAGGATACCTGTGGAGAAGAATGCAGCTCCTGGTGGCAGAGGATCTGGCTCGGGGACCAGTGGGGAGAAGACGGAGGAAGGACCTGATGTAACGGTAGTAGTGAACAGCACACCTAATCGACAAGCTACGGATAATAAGAAAAACCAAAAGAAAATACTTATTTTTGGAGACAGTCATGGTAGGGATTTAGCTTTTTATTTACAAAACTTGGTAAGTACTGATGAATTTAATATTTTTTCTTTATGCAGGCCTAGTGCAAAAATCTTTGATGTTATTAGAGATGCCGAGGACTTTGTAAAAGATATGACTATGGTAGATTTTGTAGTAATTGTAGCAGGTAGTAATGATGTGAAAGTAGGGCTAAAAACTGTTCTTACCAATAAAGTAAAAGAAAAAATCAGGTACATAAGCAGTAAAACTAATATTGTATTTGTTGATTTGCCGCAGAGGTATGATAGGTTAGATTTAGCTAATGATGTGGACTGGTGTAATTTTAATCTTTATAGGGACTCAATGACAAAAGATAGTAGATTTATAGAACTTAGCCACTTTGATAGGAATATGTTTACTAAGCATGGACAGCATCTGAATAAGAAAGGGAAAATAGTTCTCTGTAAAAGAATTAGGCAGTGTATTATAGATCATATTGCTAATGGTTTTGAAGGTAATTTAGAATGCAGTAGTTTTTTAGTAAATTAGACAGCCAACCCTCAGGGCAAACAGTAAAAAGCCAGGGCAAGTGCCTGAACAGTGAACCCAAACCTACTACCAGTAGGCCTTCTAGCAATCAAACCTTTTCGCTTAACATACTACAAGCTAATGTACAGTGCATCAGAAATAAAGTCACAGAGCTGGAGTATCTAGCTGAGACTAACAACATAGATATAATTTGCATAGCTGAGCATTGGTTGGAAAATAATCAAGTAGAGCTATTTGTTCCAAAAGACTTTGTTATTGGCGATATAATGTGTAGGACCCTTTCAAAAAATGGGGGAACCTCAATTTTGGTAAGAGATCAAATTAAATTTTCCAAAATCGATTTAAATGAGTTTCACTCAGAGGGTAATATTGAACTTAGTAGTATTAAATTGAAAACAGACAAAATAATAGTCCTTAGTGTTTACAGATCACCAAAGGGTAATATAAACACTTTCTTTTTGAATTTTGAATTAGCTGTGCAGAAAATCTTGAAATTTAATAGTGGATATAAAGTGGCTATATGTGGCGACTTTAATATTGAAATGGCTAATGATGACAAACCAGAATTAAAAACATTTCTAAACTTGTTGAGAACTTTAAATTTACATTGCACGACCAAAAATCCTACCAGATTAATTGCGTGTATTGATAACATTTTAGTAAATTTCCCAAAATCATGTTTTGAAGTTGAGCAAATTAATGGATGCTTGGCAGATCATGAACCACTATTGCTAAAGATGAAGCATATTTCTAACTCTAGGCCTATAGCCAGCAGAGGCAGAGTAAACAAAACATTTGTAAGAAAACAAAATAAAGAACAATTAGACCTTTTTTCTCAGTGTTTGCATAGTGAACAATGGGACATTATTTCAGATTATAAAAACAGGGTAATAAATTTAGGGACTTTGTGTGAATATCTCTTTAATAGTATAACTGAATGCTGGCATTACTGCTCCCCCTTAGTTAAAAAACCTAGTCATAACTGTAAGCCTAGCTCAAAATACCATAAGTTAGGACCTAACTGGTATGATAAGTCCTTGTTAGATTGTAAGAATAAAATGTTAGCATATCATACTATGTATAAAAATCTTTGTAAGACAAATTCAGAGAAAGATTTAGATGCACATAAAGCCTACGTTGCCATGAAAAAAGTATATGGGGATAAACTTAATAAAGCAAAGCAAACTGCTTATGAAAATTATATAGAAAAATCAGATAACAAATGTAAGGCTGCATGGACAGTAATTAAAAGTGAGAACACATCAGCTGGTTCAAACAGTATTCCTCTTGATCCAGAAACTACAAACAACTATTTCATTAACTCTGTAAAAGAATTAGGCAATAGTTTAGTTAGACCCCACAAATGTATGCCCAACAACTTTAATGGATCAAAAGCTAGAAAAGAAACACAATTTTTATTGGAATGAAATTACACCTGAGGATGTAGTTAGAGTGACATCTAAATTATCAAACTCAAAGTCAACCGATTATTTTGGATTTTCAAACTTTGTCTTAAAAAATATAATTCAATATATATGTAAGCCTCTGGCTTTTGTTTTTAACCAGTGCTTATTGCACGGATATTTTCCAGACCTACTTAAAACAGCGAAAGTTATTCCAATCTTTAAGAAAGGTGACAGAGATCAACCTCAAAATTATAGACCCGTATCAATAGTGCCTATATTTTCCAAAATATTTGAATCCCTAATTTTTAATCAAATGAGTTTCTTTTTTGAGTCGAACAAATTAATAAATAATAACCAGTTTGGGTTCAGAAGGGGCAAGTCAACCACTCAAGCAGTGCTTAAAATTGTTGAAGAGGTTCTAAAGGCATTTGAAAACAAAAAATCTGTGTCAATGTTGCTATTTGATCTAACCAAGGCATTTGACTGCATACCATTTGATATCCTGATTAAGAAGTTGGAGTTCTATGGTGTCACAGGCACTGAATTAGAAATGTTTAAATCCTATCTTAAAAACAGAAAACAGTTTGTTAGTATAGATGGCAACAACTCTTCCCTTAAGGAGGTGTCAACTGGTGTTCCGCAGGGATCAGTTCTTGGACCTTTCTTGTTTGTAATTGCCATAAATGATTTACCATTTAATATTGATATCGATTCAGTATTATTTGCTGACGATACAACTGTGTTTAAAGCATGTAGAGAATTAGAACGCTTAATTGACTTTATGACAACAGCAGAAAATTCTGTTCTAAATTGGTTTTCAGTAAATAAACTTGTTTGTAACCAGGAAAAAACTCAAAAACTTATGCTTAGTTTATCCCAGGATTGTGAACCTGATACGGTTAAATTGCTTGGTATTCACTTGGATTCAAAGTTAAATTGGGAAACACATATAAATAAGATTTGCAATATATTAGCACGTGTTAATTATTTGTTTTGGAAGCTGAAGCCATTAGTAAGAGAGGAATACTTAAGAACAGCCTACTTCGGCCTTTTTCAGTCGCATTTGTCTTACGGCATTTTGCTCTGGGGCCATTCTTCACATACCCATGAATTACTTTTGATTGAAAAAAAGATTGTGAGGGTATTATCTGGAACTGGCCCAGTTGAACATTGCAAACCTCTTTTTATCCAACAGAAAATTTTAACAGTCATTAACCTTTATATATACAACACTCTTTTACACATGAAACTTAATGCTCATGATTTTATTAAAAGAAAAGATATACATGGATATGCCACCAGGTTTTGCTCCCAAATTGATATTCCACAACATAGATTAAGCAAGTCTGGTAAATCTCACAAAATATTGGGTATAAAATTTTTTAACAAACTTCCACAGAAAGCTTATAATGCTAGCATAAATAGTTTTAAGACCTCCTTATATGAATGGCAAATTTGGAATCCATTTTATACAATATCTGAATTTTTGGAAAGTCATGTGGCAATTAGATTTAAGTAGGCTAGGCTGTTAGTGGTTAAGTTCTATTATATTCTCGTATTATATTCTTGTATTATATTCTTGTATTATATTCTTGTATTTGTGACGGCTCCTATTCCTGTACAAAAGGTCAATGGAAATAAAGTATCTTGTATCTTGTATAAAAGTAATAATTTTATATTGTGTCTTTTTATACTGTTTTCTTAAACCAAAACAAAGTTTATAATATTTTGTAATAAATCTATTTACAATTAAACATACGTTTATAATTTTTTGAATAAGTTTCAAAACTTGATGTCTACTAATAATTAATCTAAAATTATCGTACATAAAATGTAGTAAGAAATGGGTTTCTTCACATTAGAATCAAAAACAATAAATATAATAAAAACTGTTAAAAATTAACTCCTGTTTTGCTGCATGTGGCACCGGTGACTCATGGCCAGTTGGAATAAAACGAATACAATACTGCTAAATGGCAGATGACGTTCTAAAAGTACCTATAAACACTGACAGAGCGCTCCACTCGTCATTGGTGTTACTTAGCAACGCCATACATTTTGAACGACGCATGAGTGGTGGCTCATACCGCACTGTTCCACAATTGCGAAATGAGTCACATGTGCCTTACACCGCATTCTTAATCAGATCTAAAATTTTGAAAACGCAGTGAAGGTGTTAACCCTTTTCTTGATAAGTATCCTTTTGGATACACATATAGTTATAACGTGATATGGATTATTTTATACATCAGTCTTCTATTTAATAGTCATAGTATCCTTTACGATACATTTCCACATAATGTTTCGTATATTTTTAATCTCTATGGATTTGTACAGAAAAAAATCAGCTGTTGAAGTACCCGTTGCTACAGAAACGAGTTATGTGAAAAGTCTGCTTTTGTGTATTGTTTTTAGTAGTTCCCGGGACAGTTTGGTCACATCAGATGATATAATTACAACAATAAGGGATTTATAAAGGTAAGAAACCATATGAAATATTATATAAACTTAATTTTCAAATTATAGGAGTAGATTTTTAAATGTATCCTAAAAGATACAGTGCCAATAACACAAAGGTTGCATGATTTTAGGTTATGTGTCCTTTTGGATACGATGCCAACTGCATAGTAACTGTCAAGTTTTAGATTATGTATCTTTTTAGATACCATGCCTATGTGTCAAGTTTATAAAATTCATCAATAAGGTACCCAAAAAGCTATATAGTAAATTTTAATTCTTAAACTAAATCCTAATTATTAATTTTTGTAATCCCTTTTTGTACGTCAATTTGTTATGACAAAGTTTAATACACAGATATATTACTATTAAATAATACTTTCTTATAATATAGCCTAATATCAATATTTTATTTTTCAGAAAATGAATAGACAACTGAAAAATAAAAGAGCTACTTTACTGGCATCACGAATACGAAACAAGCTGAGCCCTAAAAAGAAACATCAAGTTCCATGTAGTCGAGCCCGAACAATACTTGCTCTCATTCCACCTGATGACTCCGATGGACCATCAAGTTCAAGTGATGAAGAGGCAGCAGGTGACATATATAGTTGTAATAATGAAATGGACAGATACAAAATTGGTTGTTTGGATAGTAATTTGGAGGCAACACTTGAAGATATAGTGAACGATATTCAAATTACAAAATCTTGTCTGTCAAAACTTCTCATCAATTCCTGAAGAAGGAAAATATAGTATTGATGAAATGGTTGTACCCTATAAAGGTAAACGTGCTGGTAATAGAAGGCAATACCTTAAAAACAAACCCAAGAAATGGGGATTTAAAGTTTTTGTCAGAGCTGGCATTACTGGCATGATATATGACTTCTTATTGTATGGTGGGGATGAAGATACATTTAGGAAATACTCATTTTCAAACTCAGAGGAACTCCTCGGCTCTGGAGCTAAAGTTGTTATCTCTCTTTGTAAATCAATTCAACAGCCCATTTGTTCTTTTGACAATTTTTTTTGTTCCTTAGAACTTCTAATTATTCTGAGGGAAAAATATGGAATTTTTGGTTTAGGAACCTTGAGAACCGATCGCTTGAGGAATTGCCCATTGGTTGCTGACAAAGTTTTAGCAAAAAGAGGAAGAGGGAGCTATGATATGTCTGTCGATAATGACCATAATGTATGTGTGGTAAAGTGGGCAGATAATAGGAGTGTCTGTCTCGCAAGTACCTATTGTGAAGCACAACCAGTAGGAACAATTAAGAGGTTTCCAAAGAAAAATAAAGACTCTAGAGGTCCTCGTTCAAAAGAAGATGTAACGTGCCCCCACATAATCAAACAGTACAATCGTTTCATGGGTGGGGTGGATCTTGCAGATATGTTCGTAGCTCTATAATCGAACTGCATTCCGAACCCTCAGATGGTATATGGCTATTTTCTTGCAAATCTTAGATATGTGCATTTCCAATGCCTGGCTACTATATAAAAGAGACTTCAATGAGCATGGGACTGGAAAGCCACTGCCTCTTAATGCTTTTCGCCATTATATACTTATATAGCAGCTGATCTAATTAAAACTAGAAAGAGGTATTCTGCAAGTCCTAAGTGTCCATCAAAAGAAGTTGTTATCAAGAAACCGAGAAGAGCTCCTGATGACGACTTGAGGTATGACAGAATGGAGCACTTTCCCCAAATGATAAATAAAGGTCGGTGTGGATATTGTAAGACGGGACAGACCAAAGTGCAGTGCTTGAAGTGTGGGATGCGATTGTGCTTAACCCAAGAAAAGAACTGTTTTTATAATTTCCATAAGAAGATTTAAATCAAATGTTGGTTGATTTGTTTTTCATGAATAGTCATCAATAAACCTAATAAACTATAAAGTTTATTGTTTTTTTCCTAAATGTCTGACCTTTAGGCCTACTCGGCATAGTGTCTTTTTGGATACACTAATAAATAATTTTCATTTACCGTTAATATGGCAAAGTATCCAAAAAGATACATTAATAATTTTACATAAAAACCATAGATAATGCCTAAATAGATTTTTTTCATTATTTTTTATGTTTAAGGTAGGACATTTTCGACACATTAGTGCCATATTTTTTAATATTGTCAAGAATTTAATTTTTTGCCAAGAAAAGGGTTAAAGTGATTCTACTGTACCTCTATGGTCAGGAGTATTACTGAATGGTAATAAAAAAATTTTCCAAGACATTTAGTAATGCCAGTATTGAAAATTGGTTTGGTCATGTGAAAAACATTCTTGATGGGCAAAGAAATCTCAGGCTGAACCGATTCATTCGAAAAATAAGACATGTTGTAATGGCACACCATAAAGAAATAATGTTAAATATGCCAAATGAAGGCTGTTTTCAAGGTAAAAACAAGAGGATCAATGTAAAAAGTGTCTTTCATCGAAAAGAAATAGTAATAATAAAAAGCCTGTGTGTAAGAAATTAAAAGACAGCCATTTAAATTTAGACTTACATGTATTTTGTGATAGTAATGATGAAATTGAGGAATAATGGTCAAAACCATCTTTAAAAAAACACACTTACTTTGACTCAAAATACATGAATCGCTAACCGCAAAAAGGCAACACGTGATCAAAAATCACAAATTCACTTTACAGTAGAACTTCGATTAACCGTCACTCGTTTATCCGTCAGTCTCTGTTAACCGTCAGGGGTAAAATTTAAAATAGCGATTTTAAATACTGTGCCGCGAAGCAACTGCGCGAATATACACAAATGTCCATTGCCGTCCGGTAGCGACTGCACGTCTATTGCCGCCCGGTAGCGACTGTACTGGAGGCGCGGTCAACCGGTCACCCCCCCACCCACGCTGTCACCAAAACCACTACTCTAGCCATCGCCCATCAGTGTGGTAGTAGCTGTTGTAGTGTTTGTGTCGTAGCGTTCTAGACGTAGTGTGTGTATTGTCTGTTTCGCGAGTTTTACTGTAGTGTGACCTACTGTACTGTTAATGATTTTACAGTATTTGTTATGTTTGTTATTAAACCATAAATTATGTCTGAAAAACGTAAACGGGTTGTGCTTGGGCTTGAGCAAAAACTTGAAATTATCAAACATTTGAAGAAGGGAGAGACAGTGACTAGCTTAGCTCAGGTTTATGGAGTTGGTAGAACAACAGTTAATAATTTGAAACGTGATTCTGAAAAAATTGAGCAACATGTTTCAAAAATGCATGACGTGAAAGATAGGAAAACAATGAAACAAGCCAAATTCGATCAGTTAGACGATGCAATGTATGAATGGTTTGTCCAAGCTAGGTGTCAGGGCATACCCCTCTCCGGCCCCATAGTAATGGCCAAAGCATCAGAGATGAACAAGAAACTACCAAATGGTGACCCAAATTTTAAAGCTAGTGTAGGCTGGCTAGATAAATTTAAATCTCGTCATGGTATTCGTCAACTGGATATTAGTGCAGAGAAGTTGAGTGCCAACAGTGCAGTTGTGGAAGAATTCAGAGTGGATTTTTTACGGCAAATTTCGAATCTGGGCTTGGTTAGAGAACAAGTGTACAATTGTGACGAGACTGGCCTAAATTGGAAAGCTTTACCTCAAAAAACATTGGCGTCCATCTCAGAGAAAACCGCCCCAGGATTTAAAATGCAAAAGGATCGCATAACCGTTATGGTTTGTGCAAATGCATCAGGTGAGCACCGATTGCCTTTGCTTGTGATCGGTAAATCCAAAAAAACCACGTGCGTTCAAAAATTTAAATTTAAATGCTTTACCAGTGAACTACTACGCACAGAAGAGCGCTTGGATGGACAAAATCATATTTTATGAATGGTGTCATAAAATCTTTGTGCCGCAAGTAAAGGCTCATCTTGCAAGAAAGCAGCTGCCTCAGGAAGCGTTACTCCTTTTAGACAACGCACCGACGCATCCCCTTGCCGGTCTACAAAGTGATGACGGCAAGATAAAATGTCTCTTTCTGCCAGCAAACACGACCCCTCTAATTCAACCAATGGACCAGGGGATAACAGAGAATTTGATACGCTGTTACAGAAAAGCCTTTATTGAAAGCGTCCTATCAACTGATGACAGCATGAGTGTTAAAGAGTTTTGGAGGAACTACACAATAAAAGATGCAATCTACAACATTGCAAGCTCATGGGATGATCTCACGGTATCAAATCTGAAGAATGGTTGGAATAAATTGTGGCCTGAAGCTACTGCTAATGTTCCTGAAGAAACTCAAAGTGTCAGTGTGGATGAAATTGTTGAACTGTGCAATAGTGGGAGGCAAAATGAAAATCTAACAGCAGATGAAATTACAGACTGGTTGGAATGTGATCAATTGGATGGTGGCTTTGAAATGCTGAATGATGAAGAAATTATTTCTAGAGTGACTCATGACGAAGAAGAAACAAATGAAGACGATGATGAAGACTTAAGTCAGGAGCCAAAACCTACAACAAGCCACTCAGAAGTAGAAACAATGCTGACAAAATGTATAGATTGGTTCGAGCTGCAAGAGGAAGCTAATGCCACTCAGCTTCTACTTCTCCGCAAGATTCGTAGCATTGCCGCTCAAAAAGCTAGAGCTTCTAAAAAACAGAAGATGACTGACTTAAGGCTTAGGTCAATTTTTACATACAGGTGATGTATTGTAAAATTGTTAACAGTACTGCATACATTAATTACAAATTTTGACAAAGTATAAAAATATATGTTGTACTGTATATTTTTTGTAATACATACTATAGGCCATACTGTATTATTTTTTGTGCAATACAAACTTCTTTATTATTCATCGTAAATGTTTTAATTTATATTCCTTTTTCCACCTTAAAATATAGTTTTTTAATGAGTTTACTACATAAAATGTACCATTTTGGTCAATTTAAAGACGATTTTCTGTTATCCGTCTATTCAAATATCCGTCACCGTCCCGGTCCCGACAGTGACGGTTAATAGAAGTTCTACTGTATCAAATATTTTGCTTCCTCTTCTGGAGATACATCGTTTACTGCAAAAAGGAATCACGGCTATTGAAAACTTAATGCTTGGCGCCATTAGAAAATTTCCGTTTACTGCATAAAGGGAACACTGGCTGGCAGTGTTCCTTTTTTGCAGTAAACACTGTTACTGATACTGTTCATCTGCGATGCTTCTTCTTGTTTTCTCTATGGTAGCAGCTACAATAATCTGTTTTGTTTGCTCGTTTATTGTTGTTGTTATAGGTTATGTTTCTTGTGATATATTGCTCATATTGTGTGTTAACTAATTAATGTGATTAGGTGTATATTTTCTTACAAAAAATGAATTTTGACGAAGAATTTGTTGATGAGCCTATAGCCAAACGCAAGAAAGGTGTTGTAAATGAAGACAAATACAAATGAAATGTCATTAAAAATGCGAAGTTACGTGGTGAAGAACATGTAAATTGATCTGGAAAGTTTGTCCCAGCTAAGAAAATTGGATCTTCTTGTGGGTAAGTAAATGTTTTCCTCAAACCCAAAATTTAGTTCTTATGATTGATATTTTCTATAAAAAAAATTATGTATTTTTCTCACCCACACTACTTTAAGCTAGGCCTAGGTTTACCCACTAGGGTAGGATGTTTAGGTTAGATTGAGTTAGGCTAGGCTAGGGCACTAGAGTAGTGTGATCGAGCTAAAGAAAAATATTCCTCCCGTTTAAAGTATTATTTCTCAGTGGTTAGAACCTGTGTCTTTACTCGCTTATAACACAGATTTTTTATTATCAGTGTTTTATTATCAGTAACCAGCATACCAGAGTGAAAGTAAGTATGTAATTCATTCAAACAAACCAGTTTGTTCTAATTTTTTGGGTGCTGTTTCTTGTGTTACAGTTGCCAGCGGAAATGTTTAGAAGCTTTTACTGAAGATGATAATTATGTTGACAATGTTTACAAGATTCCATGATTTAAAATCAAGAACAGCTCAGGATATTTTCTTACAAACACTAATGGAATTGGAGCCTATTCAAAGGCAATGGCATACAGAAGGAAGCAGCAGCAAAGCCAAAGCGTTTACTGTGAGTTACAATATTCTCATTTATGGAACTCGACATTAGGTATGTCGAAATGGTTTTATGCAAACTTATAGCCACTCATGTAAACAACTTTACAGACTTAATAATCTTTTGCAGTTAAATATAACACCAGAGGACAAAAGAGGTAAGAAAAGTTCTTCCAATGCAATTCCCGGCTCTGTCATTGAAAAGTTACGGACCCACATCGAAAGCTATCCTACTAAAGTTTCGCATTACAGTGAAACTAAAAAACGGTTCCTGTCGGCTAATTTGAATATCAGACTAATGTATGAAGCATTTATTGAAAAAGAACGTCTTTTCCTGTCAGAAGTATTACAAAGTGAGAAACGTCTGTCCTACAAATATTTATGGCAATACTTGAAAGAAAATTATGATTTGGGTTTCGGACGTCCAGTAAAAGACGCATGCGTCACATGTGGGGAATTAAACAACAAAATAAAAAGTCCATTTTTAAATGAAATTGCTAAGCGTGTTGCTGTTGCGGAGTTACTGGTTCACAAACGCCGGTCAAAACAATTTTATAATAAAATGAAAGAAGTCAATGAAAATATTAAGCAAGAAAGTGCCAACAACAATGTTGTGACAGCCGGGATTTGTATGGACTACATGGCTAATGTTTCTTTGCCAACTATACTGTCCAAGATTTGTACTATCTCAGGCAACTCACTGTCAATGTTTTTGGTGGTCATGATTTTTGTAGCAATAACATGACTTGTTTTGTATACCACGAAGGAGAGGGGGGTAAAGGATCTAACGAGGTATGCTCTTGGTTAAGATGGTACATAGAAATACTCGTAAAAGTAAGTCCAACTATCAGGAAATGTTACATTTTTAGCGATAATTGTTCTGGACAGAACAAGAATAATGCTCTTGTTCGCTATTGCATGGCGCTGTGTGAATTAAAACGATTTGACAACGTCTATTTGATTTTTCCCATGAGAGGGCATTCTTTTATGCCCGCTGATCGAGACGTTGGCATAATTCACCGAAAATTAAGAAAAGAAGAGCGATACTAAACTATCCCTGAAGTTATTAACTTAATACAAACCTCTTCTAAAATTAAAGATAAGTCTGACGTTGTTGAAGTACATTCCGACCAAGTCTTTGATTTTAAGAACTGGTATCCAACATACTATAAAAGGTCTTGTTTGAGCACAGATTCGTATGGGAAAAGTTGCCCAAAGGAAAGGAAAATTTCCTTTGGGATGTCAAGGTATCACAAGCTCAGTTTTTCTTCTACCAATCCATCAACAGTCTTGTGTTGCGAGACAATGAATGGTCTCTCCGAGTCTTCATTTAAACTTAGAAATTCTGAGGAAAATCTTGAGCTACCCAAGATAAAGGCTTACACAGGAAAGGTGCCTCAGGAAAGAACAAAATTGATGTCCCACAACATAGATTGGCTTTGACAGGTAATTCTCATAAGGTAAACACTATTCGTTTTTTTAATAAGCTACCAGATTATTTAGTAAATTTGCCACTCAAACAATTTAAATCGCTGGCTCATTGAAAACCCTTTCTATAGTATACATGAATTTTTGGAACACTCTTTGGATAATCTGTAGCCCTTAATATATGCTCTCTACAGTAGGATAATTTGTAATATTTGTTGTTCTTGGTTTTTTTTAATCTATGGAATTGTGCTTAGATTTAATAATTTTGTATCATAGAATTGTATACTCATTGACGTTGCCTATTTCATGTAATATGACCAATGGTAATAAAGTTTCTTGATTCTTGATTAATGTATTAAAAATGCAAGACATTAATAAGGCAAAAGTGTATGTTCCAGCAGACAAGATGGAGTTTTGGAACCATATTATGACATGGCCTACAATGCACAACGTAGACCCTGACAGGGATGACTAGTAAATATAAATTTGTAAATATAATTTTTATTAAGAACTAACACCTATGTTGTTATTAGTCTATCTCCCATTAAATAAACATCCATTTTCACTTCATTTGTCTCATTTTTATTTTGTAAACAAACCCCATTTACTGCAAAAAGGGAACACATCCACAATCAAAATGTTGTTATAATTAGGCCTAGGTAAGAGGAAAAAACTTTTTTTAATCAGATATATTGGGTAACACCTCTAGATCAAGAAAAAATAGATGAACATAAAATTTTAACCATGTCCATTTCAAGCCAGTTTTTTTCATCCCCTGAAAAATTTACTTTTTGGGATATGTTCCCTTTTTGCGGTTAGCGATTCACATACAAACTTTGTACAAACATTGTAAATGACATCTTTACAATGCCAGATAATGCTGTTGCCCTTATCAAAAGTAAAATCTTACAAAACAAATTGATTGAAGATCCAAACTATTATGTAACTATAAAAGAACATCGTAGTTATGTTGTTTGTTGCATTATTGCTCCTTCTGGTTCAAAAATGTATGTGAATATAGATGAAATTAGTATCTTGTCAAGAGTGGTTTGCAACTGTCATTTGTATTCATGGTTTACAACACATGTATCATTCATGCTACAAAAACAACACCAAGATAAAGGTTGTGCAATATTTCATGATAGTATTGCTACAGATGCTCTTGTAAGGTATAAAATTAAATACTGAGTCATGGATTTTCAATTATACAATTTTAAATACTGATACAAAACACACATTATTTGAATTAATGTATCTGGAATTCATTTGGTTTTTTTTATCAACTATGTGAATGTTGATAAAAAAGAGTTTGCATATCTTGATCCTCAACAGAGAAATGTTAGTAATTTAAAAATTCAATCAACTATCGCAAAACTAAACTCATTCTTATTTGAATTTAAAAATATTTGTATCCCAATAGGTGAATGGAAAGTTATACATATTGACCATCCTACTCAATCTGATGGTTACAATTGTAGAGCATACATGTTGTACTTTATTGAATAGCTTATGTTAAAAGGGCAGTCTGACCGAAGAAATTTTTTTTGTGTGATTTTTAGTTTATAACACTTTATTTTTCTTTGGAATCTCCTCTTTCTAACGATATATAACACATATGGTACAGAAAATTCTAAATAAGAGAAAAAAATTATTTAAAATAACCTTGCACACCAAAAAGTCGATCCAGCCCCGCTACTATAGTCAGACTCACTTTATACAGTACACTGATACATTTATCAGCTGATTTAGTTTTATGTAGTTGGCTATTCTGCTTGACAGTTGTATTCACTGTCAGTGTCTGTAGCTTCTGCTTCAATATGCTGTGTTCTTTGTGATTGCTATGTTTATAAAGTTTTGCTTCAATAGTTACGTGCAACATATTAGTGTAAATATTTTTAGTGTTACTGTAGTAGTGTTAATACAGATTTGGTTTAGCCTACATTATGGGAAACAAAAAGAAACAAGGAAGATACAGTGTTTATAGGAAAAAGACAACTGCTCAAATGAAAACAAATAAACCTAGGCCTACCCACACTCCAGAAGCTGTAGATAAACCTATAACAACTTCTAGCTCTAAGGTAAAGTTACAATCCAACTTTGACTACCGTCAAATGGGGCTACTTTAAACATGGGGGCTACTTTGAACAAAAACACTAAAATTATAAAAATCATGATTTTTACTATGTTGGAACTGGAAAAAAAATCTGAAAAAATTCCCTATTGTAGTATGTACCTTTAAGTCATGTATTAAATACAAATTTTTAAAAATGCATTAAAATCTTTATATTTCTATATTTATAAAACACAATCCCTATTTTTTGTGTTTTTTATGTCCGTCAAATTGTGTCTGTCTCCGGTTACAAAATGAATATTTTTTAAAACAGCATTTTTTTAAGGAATATTTGATTGTTTTTTAACCTAGTCCTTAAATTTGAAGTAGCTATTTATAAAATTAAAAATTGTATATTTTTTTAAAATTACCTCTGCACTTTTTATGTAAAATGGGGCTACTTTGAACGCTATCATTTTTAGGGGCTACTTTGAACCTCCTTACAGTCTGTCTCTAATGTTCTTTTTTTGTAGCCTAATCATGTGTTCTGTTTGTTTTTCATTCAAACATAACCTACAAATACCATGTGCATCATTCACATCGTGTTTTTATATCTGTTTCAGGTTAACTTTGTTTGTCTCAGTTAAGTTGTTATCAAATTAGAACAGTTTTGTAAACAAGTAACAATAATGGTTAGAACATATAAAAAGAAAGTGGGTGCAAGATCTTACAGAAATTACAGTGATGAACAGTTGAAAGAAGCAGTTAAAAAGGTTGCAAGTGGTGAAGTTAAGTTTAGGGATGCAGTCAAGCAGTATAAAGTGAGTACAGGTACACTTGTAAAATATGTCAGAGCATTTAAGCAAGCTGCTAGGGATCGTCAGGCAGAATCCCAAGTTGAATCTCAAGATGGGAGTGAAAATTCTGGACAGGAAGGGGAACAGATAGAATTTATTGTGAAGAGAAAGAAATCTGGCCACCCAGTAATTTTAAGTAGTGAAGATGAAGCGTTAATTGTCGACAATCTCATTGTATTAAGTGAATGGGGATACCCGCTTGACATATTTCAGTTGAGATGCCTTACTAAGTCTTATCTAGATGCCCGTGGTCTCACAATACGGGTATTCAAGGACAATCTACCAGGAAGAGACTGGGCACTGTCCTTTTTAAAAAGACACAAAGTATCTTAACCCAAAGGATGTGTCAGAACATCAAAGCGAAGAGGGCCAAAACTTCACGGGAAGATATTGAGCAATATTTTGCTAATCTGACAGAAACTTTAGCTGGAGTTCCAGATGGGAATATCCTAAACTACGATGAAACAAATTTGGTAAATGATCCCAAAAACAGGAAAATGATTTTGAAGACTAAGGTTAAAAGGCCTGAAAGAGTCATTAACTTCACAAAGTCTGCGTTTTCTGTAATGTTCGCCGTAACAGACTCAGGCGTAACTCTACCACCTTATGTCGTTTATAAATCCGATGCGATTTGGAACACGTGGACTGAGGGAGGTCCCCCCGGAGCAAAATACAATCGTACAAAAAGTGGGTGGTTTGACGAAGTAACTTTTCGGGATTGGTTTTTTACAATAGTTGTTCCTTGGGCGAAATCTCGGCAAGGCCCAACTGTCGTTATTGGAGATAATCTCCCATCTCACTTTTCAGCTGATGTTTTGAAAAAGTGCAAGAAGTACAAAATAACATTTTGCAATCCTCGAAGAGTGGCGTATTACAGCTGGTAGGCACATTGAAAGTCTTCCGAAGGCAGTATTTCCTAAGCTGTTAAAGAAACTAATGGTTGCCCTGGAACCAAAAGCAGAAAACAACATCAAGGCCGGATTTGCAAGTACAGGTATCAGACCTTTAAATCCGCAACATGTGCTTAATAAGCTACCACTTCCGGCACAGGCACCCAATAGTGCAGTTCCAGGACCTGCAACCCCCGAAGTTGCAGACTGTAGTGGAACCTCATCACCAAAATCTGGTACCTCAACCAGTAGTGGTATTTCTCAAACTGAGAGTGACAGTTATGTGACACCACCCAGAATAATGGAAAATGTTGTTGTAAGCTTGTTGAGCAAAATGCGTAGTGGCCCAACAACAAAAACCTCCAAAAGGGCAAATTTATTTGTTAAAGCTGGCCGTAGCATTAGCTATGAAGAATATGAGCAGGCAACAAAACAGAATCCTGCAAACACAACCAAAGCCAAGGCAAATGAAAAACAGGAAAGGAAAAAAAAGAAACCAACTCGTGACTCTTCAAATAGCGGTAGCTCCGATGGCCACGAGTCAGATATACCATCGGATGTAGAATCCTTCATGGATGTTTCCTTACTCGTCTCTGACCCGGAAGAGGAACCTGAGGTGCAACCTGTTAAGGTATCAAGTTGGGTTATTGTAGAATACAAAATTAAAAAGAGCAAGAAACACTTGTGGGACAAGTCCTGGACATAACCGAAGACGGTTTTAAAGTTAAATTCACACGGCAAGCTCTTGGTGGCTTCATATGGCCAGAGAAGGAGGACTGTGACAAAATTCCTGAACAAGATGTTCTCCAGGTTTTGCCAGAACCCACTACCACTAACAGGGGTATCATTAAATTCAGCAGAATTTCATTTGATGGGTTGAACTTACAATAAGACAAACCTGCGGTTCTTGTAAATAGCCTGTAAATAGTGAAATTTAATGATGTGTAAAAAAAAAAAAACTATGAACAATTTGTTAGTTTTATATTTTTTTCTTAAAAATACAGTCTTTTAATATTATTTTGCTTATTAATTATCAAGATTGAAGTGATAAGAAACCTCATATTATTTAGTTGAAACCTTCAGGACATTTCAGGTACGTTGCTGTATTTTCTTACAAAAAAAAAAAAAAATTTTTTGCTCCAAACTATTTTGTATTATATATCAAATTGTTCAGAATAACCCCCTCTTTTATGTGATGTATCATTTATAGCCCCCAGCCCAATAACATAGCTGCCTCTATGCTTTTAGTATGGTGTATCAAAGTAGCCCCACATATGGGGCTACTTTGAACGGTCATATTTTAATTTTTTTTTTTTTAAGGTAAACCAAACTGCTAATTTTTTTAGTGTAAGATATTTTGATAGTACAAACCTGTGCCATGGTTAAAAAAAATAATTCATCTCAAAAAGTTGTTTAGTATAAAAAATATTTAACAAAGTATGTGCTTTTCGTATCAAAGTAGCCCCATTTGACGGTACTACGATAGTAAAACTGAAAATATGCAGTATGATGTCATTGATCTGAGTGTTCTATTCTAGTGTATCAGAGTGAGTCATGTAATAATTAAAATTTGAACTAAGCTTTACCTTTGAACTTGAAGGTTTCCTAGTGTCACTTGTACGCCTAGGTTGCTCTGGTGTTTTACTATTACTATTATCAGGGCCTTTTTCCTTACACAGTTTATGTCTAGAACCTACTGTCTTACGATTACCCATTATAAACTAGTTTTCTACAACTAGTTCAATAAATAACTGTTCTAAATGCAATAAACTACACTCACAAATAACTAAATCCCACTATAAAACAATAACAAACAGAACACACATGAAAGATCAAAACGGTATTTATGCACTTTCTTGCCACCTCACGGATTTTCAAAATTTCTTCTCCACTAGCTTAAAAACGATCTATATTTTCATGAAACATATTTTTTTTCGTGCGGAAATGTCATTTTATTACGAAAAATAACGAAAAAGGAGATGCTGGAATTGAGGTTATGTGCGTAAGTAAACACTAATATAGGACGATTTCACTAGAATGTTTATTTAATTTTCACAATATTATGAAGCAATTTAATGTATTTTATAACAATTCACATACATTTATTTTATTTGTATGTTAAAATGATGTTTATACAACTATTTTATGACAATTAAATAAAGCTGAATTTATATTCTTACCAATCAATCAATACACTACGAAGTACCTGTTTAATGTTTACAAAGTAACATTTAATTTGGTACGATACCACTGTTCCAATGTCATATTGATGCCACTGCCACTGCCTATATGAATCGTTTTATTGTGGCTCATCATTAATAAGTTTATTTTTATATTTTGCTACTATTTTGCCTCCTGGGGAAGCTGCAATATAATTTTAATTATATCACCTGTTTTTATTAATTTCAAAATTAAAATATTATTTTCCACTAAGCGTTATTGAATTCACGCCATTTTTACAGTGTACAGTACTTACAGTGAGCTAAAATAAAATGGATTGTGTAGGCCCTTGTGGTATTTTACTTTTTGGAGCTATTGCTCTAAGTTACGATAGAATATTAGATTTCTTGATTGCACACGGTGTTTTGAAGAAATCAATTATGTGTCCTGATTGTGGTGAGAACGAACTGAAGCTGAATAGGCAAACACTATACTTTCGTTGTTTGAAACCCATCTCGAAGAGGAAACAGAGGCCAAGGAAGTGTGACTGCAGAGTGTCTGCGCGTGAAGGAACATTCATTGAAAAAACACACATTTCAATCCAGAAGCTATGGAGATTTGTGGCTTTTATGCTTCTCCAAAATCCTCCACGCCAGCACATCTTGCAAGAGGAACTGGGATTATCAGCGCACAGCGTCGTCGATTGGTATTCCTTCTGCCGAGAGGTCTTGATCGACGACGCTCTACGTAGCAGCGAAAGGATAGGTGGACCCGGCAAAATCGTCGAGATAGACGAAGCGAAGTTTGGTCGATCCAAGTACAATCGTGGCCGTTATATTCAGGTAATTAATTAATATTAATAACATTATTGTTACGTAACTTTTACTATCATAATATAGCTGAACAAAATACGATTTATCATATAATTACATTTGAGGAACAAGCCAGGAACTCTAATTTAACGCAAATTTCAAATAGCGGCCATTATATCATCATTACAAAAACTAATTAATAATTACACACACGAATTCTCATATATAAACGCCGAAGGGACGGCCGGCAGGCCGTCCCGGAGGCCAGAAACTCAAATATAACGGAAATTTCGAATAGTGGCTACTACACGAACATTATAAAAACAAACTATTAATCATAGAACACGAATTCTCATATCTAAACGCCGAAGGGACGGCCGGTAGGCCGTCCCGGAGGCCAGAAACTCAAATCTAACGCAAATTTCGAATAGTGGCTACTACACGAACATTATAAAAACAAACTATTAATCATAGAACACGAATTCTCATATCTAAACGCCGAAGGGACGGCCGGCAGGCCGTCCCGGAGGCCAGAAACTCAAATCTAACGCAAATTTCGAATAGTGGCTACTACACGAACATTATAAAAACAAACTATTAATCATAGAACACGAATTCTCATATCTAAACGCCGAAGGGACGGCCGGCAGGCCGTCCCGGAGGCCAGAAATTTAAATCTAACGCAGTTTTCGAATAGTGGCTACTACACGAGCATTACAAAAACAAACTATTAATCATAGAACACGAATTCTCATATATTAAAGCCGGCTAGACAATTTATTTTATCGCAAATCTATAATTTTGTTTAAGTATATGTTATGTTATTATAGTTCATTTTAAGTTAGAGTATGTCAGCTCATGTTTAGTTAAGTTAGGTTATTTTAAAACTATTTTGAAATCATTATAATATAATGTTCTTTTATAGGGTCAATGGGTGTTTGGTGGCATCGAAAGGGGAAGTAACAAGAGTTTCTACATTCCTGTAGAGACCCGCGATGCCACCACCCTTCTAGCAATCCTGCACGATTGGGTATTTCCTGGTACTACCATAATGAGTGACTGCTGGAAGGCGTACCAAAACCTCCAACAACAAGGCTTCGACCACTTCACGGTGAACCACTCCGTGTACTTTGTTGACCCCGATACTGGAGCACACACAAACACCGTGGAACGCTCGTGGCGAGAAGTACGAGCCACAGTGCCACGTTACGGGGTTAGCAAAGAACACTATTGTGGATACTTAGCTGAATACCAGTTTAAGCGAAAGTATCCACGGGGTGAGCGGATCCACAGATTCTTCGTTGCGGCTGCTAGGTTATATCCACCTAAGTATTAAGGTAATCCACTTATCTCTTACGATTTGAGTGTAAACATTTAAGTTTAGTAGAATAAAAGTATGTTTATTAACATTCAAGTTTTATATGCAATATATATATATATAATTTTTTCAGCTTCCTTGGTTCTCTTCCACCATCGGCCATTCAGCTTCTACTCCTTCTCACCACATCGGACACGTATTGATTTCTCCAAGATACCATGTGCAATCAAGAAAAATAATATTTTATCGTAACTTAAGCTATAATTCTAAAAGAAAATCCCACAAGGGCATAACTTTGTTCTGTTTTGCTAAATATATTTTTCAAACAAAATATGATTGTTTATTTTTTTATATTCCTTTTTTTCTGTACAGTAGCTAAGTAGTTATAAGGTATAGAAGCAGTGATTTGGTTAGCATTGAAATAGGATAGCTTGTGGAACAGGGGATATGGAATTATGAGATGATGACGAAGACAGTGCTTTTGGAGTTTATTTAGTGAAGAAAAAACAGTTATCAGAAGTGTTGCGTGTAAGTTGAAAATAGTTGTATAAACATCATTTTAACATACAAATAAAATAAATGTATGTGAATTGTTATAAAATACATTAAATTGCTTCATAATATTGTGAAAATTAAATAAACATTCTAGTGAAATCGTCCTATATTAGTGTTTACTTACGCACATAACCTCAATTCCAGCATCTCCTTTTTCGTTATTTTTCGTAATAAAATGACATTTCCGCACGAAAAAAAATATGTTTCATGAAAATATAGATCGTTTTTAAGCTAGTGGAGAAGAAATTTTGAAAATCCGTGAGGTGGCAAGAAAGTGCATAATTACCGATCAAAACAATGTCAGATGACAAACAGAAAACTAGCTGCCGACAGAAAGGATTATGCAGTTCAAGTAGTGTAGCCAACATAACAAGAAATAACACACAGAATTACTATAGGTAGTACTATAACAAACCAAAGTTTGGTAAAAATGCAAAATCTATTCGTGCACGTCTACATAACTTATTTTCTTTACATGTTGTATATATTTATACATATAATGTGTTATATATCTAATATCTATATAGCCGCACGTGTAACTCACTGACTCACTCACTCACGTATACAAATTCTAACCCACTTCCAGATGAGCTAGAAACTTGAAATTTGGCACACTTGTAGCTTTTGCCGAGCAACCGACGGGAAAATTCCGAAAATTAAAAATTTTTAATTTTTAACCATCCAAAAAAATCAAAATGGCGGACGGGAATTTTGAATTGTGTGCAGAGTTTTACTAACGGCTTAATTGTGAGCAAACCGTTGGTTGTAGAACAAATCTGACAGCATACTCCAGATTTGTAATTAAATTTCCTACAATTTTGGTCATGTAACATTTTTTTGTATTTTTGATAATAACTACGAAAAAAATCGTTAATTTTCACATTTCGTTCAAAAAATTTTATTTTTGTTTTGTTTTTCGTATTTTACTGCATTATTACGATAATTTAAGAACTTAAACCCCTACACACTACTTAATTTTACTAATTTGTTATCAAAACTACTATTAAATTCGATTTTGCACTGGCCATAACCTAGAAAAAATCCAAAATGGCTGACGTGAAAACATTTATCTTTTTGCAGAGTTGAGGTTTTTGTTTTACTGAAACTTTAATTTTTAGTTTATTTAACACCAAATGATATATTCCAATTGACAATAAAATTCTGCACAAAAAGTGTCCTGTATGTTTTTGTGCTATATACAATAGTTTCCTCCGAAAAAGTCGGTAAACTTGAGTTCTTTCGAAAACACGTGATTTTTTTGGAATAGTTCCTCCCATTTAAGCATGATTTAAAGGAGCTAAAACCTTAAAACCCTACACGGTATTTACGTATAGAACTTTGTTATCAAACTGCTATAAACTTTGATTTTTCACTTTTTATAACCTAAAAAAAAAATTCAAAATGGTTCACGTGAAATTGCTGTACTGTTTGCAGACTTGTAGTTTTTGTTTTACTGAAGCTGTAACATTTAGTTTAGATAGCATCTAATGAAATTTTCAACCTAAAAATTAGATGCTGTACAAAAATGTAATGTACATACAAAAATCTATGTACCACAAAAGGTACATACTCTAACTTTCCTTACAAAAAGTTTATAAATTTGAATTTGTGCCTCCGTTATCAACTTAGATAGTATCCAATAACAAACTAAGGTAATTTCTTATGATCATCTTAGATAGAACCCCCCCCCCCCCCATTCAGATCATATTGGAAGCCCCCTGTGATCAACGGATAATCACCCGTTATCATCTAAAATGGCGGACGGAAATTTTGAATTGCTGACCGTATACGCTGACCTGTTTGCAGAGTTAAAGTTTTTTATACTGAAGCTGTAATATTTAGTTTGGACAACATCTAATAGAATATTTAAATTATATACTTAAATGCTTTATACATAATACATTTCCACACAAAAAGTAGGTAAAGTTGAGTTTTGTCAAAAATATGTTACTCACTTATTCACTTACGTATTCAAATTGTGTACAAACTTTACGGACATTTAAACTATGTATAAAAACAGTTTGTATTCATTTTTGTTTCCTAAAGGTCAATCATAGTTTTACGCTGTATTTTCGGAATTTGTTTGTTGGTTTAGGCACCCTCCAGCGGCTGCGATAAACGTTTTTAGAACAGTTGGTAGACCGGGCCTTTGTCGATTGAAACGAGTCGAAGGAGCGTCTGAGAGAAACGTTTTTAGAACGGTTGGTAGAACGGACTTCAGTCGATTGAAACAAGTTCCACCGAGGTTATATAAGGATGACGCCCATTTCATGCCTCAGTCTGCTGACACCCTACGGCCTCTACACGCTTGAATTACCTTCAGTACTGAACTGTTCAATTGTTTGGCTTTCTGCCCTATTGAAAACTGAATCGTTTTCACTGCATGGTGAGACGAATCTTCTATCATCGCTATTTTTCAACATAAACTCTAGGTTTATTCTCTCGTTTCTTTCATTTAATACGTTTTTATTGTGATCAATAATCAATCACGAATTTCTTTTGATTGTTTTCGAGACTTCATACTATTTTTTTGTTTCCAATTTCTTCTTCTCCAATTACTTTAATTATAATTTTACATTTTAACTCTCTACAATGGCTTCTCATCAACAGAATTTTTTTTGTGTTGCCGAGGGGTCATTTCATCAGGGCAACAATGAACTCTTCACATGGAGTAGAAATGCTCAGTGTGTGGCTAATTCTGCTTGTGCCCTTGCATGGAAGAGTCTTGGTGGACATTTTACGACAACTGCAATTGATGCAATCCTTATGAGTGGTGATCACATTTACAAAACACTGCGTAGTGAGAATTGTACTGGTTATGGGCGGTACTTGTTTCCAGAAGAATTACCATCAGTCATTCATGTTTTGAATCAGTCAGGTTCTCTGTTACAACTAGAGCACATTTACGATGCACTTTATCCCCTAACGAAAGATGATTGGCATGACACTGTTTCGTCACGTACTGAAAAATTACAAGACATATTAGCTGCAAATCAAAAAAATATCGGATTCCTTTTCACGGGTTTCACAGTTACTGTTACAGTTACAACAGTTACTGTCTCCATTTGGAGGGTAAATGAACTGCTGTATCTGTTTGATCCACATCCAGTGAATGAAAAGCGCCATTTTGATTTGTCCAATGATGGTAATAATCTGGCCCGCCTATTTCTGTGTGACAGCTACTTTTCACTGGCCAGTTTGATGTTGTCGAATGCAGCTCTGGATGGAGTTGCAAGACAGTTCACTATAACTCAGCTGACTTTGGGAAAAACTGCCACACAAGACCTTACTATTGTCTCTGAAGAACCGCGCATTGATGACCCTCCAAACCAATTGTATGAACCAATCTGTACATCTAATCTAGACTCGCAGGAGTCTTATGTCGATGTTAAGTTAAAATTGATGCCTGTGGTAGTGTTATCACCCTTAAAAGAAATGTCTCCTTTGACCAGGCCATTATTTAACAAAATGCCCGGCAGACCTAAAAAGGTTAAGCGAGGACGTCCAAAGAGCTTGACAAGTACTCGACAGGAACAGCTTACAGATGCAAAAAAACGATACAGTAAAAATAAACCTCAGATAAATAGAGGTGCTGTAAGACGTTACACTGACCAGCATCCCGAGATCAACCGAGAAGCTGTCCGACGTTACACCAAGCAGAATCCCGAGATCAACCGAGAAGCTGTCCGTCGTTACACCGAGCAGAATCCCGAGATCAACCGAGAAGCTGTCCGACGTTACACCGAGCAGAATCCCGAGATCAACCGAGAAGCTGTCCGACGTTACACCGAGCAGCATCCCGAGATCAACCGAGAAGCTGTTCGACGTTATAACGATCAGAATCCTGGAGCTTCCTGCCAGAGAGTAGAGGCTTTTCGATTGAAGAATCCCTCATTTTCCAACATGAGACACGTTCCTGCTCTCCTTGCTCGAAATATTGGTGAACAAGGCCCGATGGCGTACTGGAGAGACTACGATTTAAATGGCATTAATTCATTTAAACTCCGTAAAGTTTGTAAATGTCATCATCCTTTGGGAAGATGACATTTACAAGTGTTCGTACTGTCATGCTCGGCTGTTTGAGGAAGAGAAAGACAGAAAAAAGTGGTGCTGTGGTTTGGGAGCATATAATATTCTTAATCTACCTCCTTTGGACGCGCCGTTTTATACTGATCGTCATTTCCTAGAACGAGCCAGACCATACAACGACCTGTTTGCCTTCTGTGCACTCGAGGTGTCTGGTGGGTACCGTCATCCTAGTGGACATTCCTTCTTCAAAATCGAAGGAAGAATGTACCACCAAGTTTACAATCTGGACGCCGCTGGTCAAAGGTTCGCGCCTAGGGGTGGGGACGTTCAGTTTGTCAACCGGTGCCGTCTTTACATCGACGATGGTGAGGAGCGCAAGAATATAGCCATGGGTAGATCTCTCAATGCCAATTTGATTGAATCTATCAGTTCTTATCTCACTTCTTCAAATCCTTTCATTAATGAGTTTCGCCGTTTGAGCAATGAGCCATCTATCAACGCTCATTTACAGTTTGAAATTACAAATAGATCTACCCACGGCCCTGTTCTTGGTGATAGGCAAACAGGTGTGGAAGTGCACGCTGTTCTCAGTACTGAAGATTCCGTCATTGATCCCCGGAAGTTGACTGTTTGGAAGAAGGGTTCTGCACGGCCATCTTCTATCGATCTGTTTGATCCTCTGATGGAACCATTTCAATATCCATTGCTCTATCCGCAAGGCAATTTGGGTTAGCACATCGGCATCCTAGACAATAATGGAAACAAGCTGTCTCAGTACAATTACTCGCGTTGCCTCTTGCTTTCTGAGCCACGATTTTCTCACTATGGTCGGCTATCACAGGCTTGGCAGGTAGAAATGTTTGCGAGGTACGACGAGGAGCGGCTATGTTACATTAAGTTATGCCAATTAAAAGCTGCTGCTAAAAATTCCGTGCGGGTAGGGCCATTGGACGAATTACTCAATTTTCAACAGGCTAGGGAAACAGGAAGACAGGTGATGGATGACATAAATCGTGACGAAACTGTCCAAGGCGGAGGAGGGTTGCAAGCTGGAAAGATCTACCTCCCAAGTTCATTTACCGGTGGGCCCAGGTACATGAAGGTTCATTACGAAAATGCAATGGCCCTTGTGTCTCGTCTGGGCTCACCTACTTTCTTCTTGACCTTCACGTATAGTGCAACATGGGAGGAAAATAAGAAAGCTTGCCCCTATGGTACTGGCCGAAGTGCCCCTTCTACGGCATGCAGAGTGTTCCACATAAAACTTCTCGAGCTTCTCCGAGATCTGCGTAGTGGAGCAATGTTCGGCTGCCTAACTTATATCGTCTACGTCATCGAGATGCAAATGAGGGGATTACCTCATGCTCATATTGTGTTCAAGATCGACGGAGACGGTCCAGTTCAGGGATCCGACATTGATTCTGTTATTCGGGCAGATATTCCCTCGGAAGAAGAAGCCGGTGGTAGGCTCAGGGAGTTGGTGCTGAGACATATGGTTCACGGACCCTGTGGAACAGATTATCGCACCGACTTCTTGTGCTGGGACTCTGCCAAAGGTTGTTGTACAAAGTTTTTCCCAAAGCCTGCTTGCCGAAGTACACATGTAGATGAAAGGGGGTTTGTCCAGTACAGGCGAGATTACAATAATAAGGGGAACATAATATCAAGAAGAAAGAGGGTGGGTTGTACCGTACAATGCCATACTTTTATTAAAATATGAGGCACACATAAACTTGGAGCTTGCGTCTACTCGTCGCGTAATCAAATACCTTTTCAAATATCTCATGAAGGGTGGTTCTCTTCAGAATGTAACTGTTACACCTTTCGGTAAACAGGAAGATGAGGTAGAGCATTACGTGACGAAGAGAATGATTGGTGCTAGCGATGCATGCTGGCGTCTCTTAGACTTTCCAATTTCAAAGCTAGAGCCCAGCGTTGACTGTCTGCCTGTACACCTTGAAGGTAAACAGGTAGTCATTTTCAGGCCAGGCCAGTTGGCAGATGCAACCGCTAAACCTAGTTCCAAGCTTATCGTGTACTTCAATAGACCTCAAGATCCAATTTTCCCTAACCTTACATACCAGTCATTTTATGAAAACTTTATTGTACATACAAAAAAACCAACGTCAGGGACAGTGTACAACCATCCAGATGGACAGCATTTCATCACAGCTCGCCAACGGGGACAAAAAGTATGCAGACTGTTGTGGGTCTCACCTGACCGAGGTGAACTCTATTATCTAAGACTGCTTCTTATGTCCGTTCCTTGTCACGGCTACGCTGATCTTCTGTCTCGTGGCGGATCTGATTGCTGCACTTTTCAGGAAGTCGCCAGGAGGCTGGGCTTGGTACAAGACGAAGAAGAGTACTATCATGCACTGCGAGAAGCCTCTCAATTCATGCTTGGACCAAGACTCAGATCCTTCTTTGTTCTCCTATGTAATATGGGAGCTCCAGCGGCACTGTTGTGGAACTCTTTCAAGAACTCACTTTGAGAGGATCACTTAGAACGGAACCCTTCAGATCCTGAATTGGCAGTAAAACTATCATTGATAGATACTGATCGCAGCCTCCGCAGACAGGAATCAAGTCTGACTGACCATGGCCTGCCATATGTAGAAGATGACACGACTGAGTTGGGTAGAGAGTTGCTTAACTTCGGAGAAAGCTTTCAGAGGGCAATTGTTGAAGAGTGGGAGCCCAAGTTATCTGACGACCAAAGAAAAGTGTTACATTACGTGCAATTGGTACTCTCAAGACCCAATGACACACATCTTTCCAGGACAATCTTCATTGATGGGCCTGGAGGATACGGAAAAACCTCACTCATTCATGTCATCCTTGCGTACGTGCGGAGTTGTCATCACGTCGCTCTTGCCGTGGCGAGCTCAGGTATTGCTGCCGGTAATTTGGCTTTTGGTACCACCGCACACAGCATGTTCCGGCTCCCTCTCGATCTTGGTAACGGCATGAGCGTATGGAACATTACCAACGGGTCCGAACGAGCAGAGCTCATCCGAGCAGCACAGCTCATTGTCTTTGATGAGGCTCCAATGGCGCACCGATTCATATTCGAGATCCTCGACCGGTCACTTCGAGATCTCATGAATACTAGTGTCCCATTTGGAAATATGATCTTTCTTTGCTCAGGGGACTTTAGGCAAATAGCACCCGTTGTTGAAAAAGCTCGCACATTGTGTGATATTGCTTGTGTTTCACTTCGAGCATCATACCTTTGGCGACTTTTTAAAGTGTTCTCCCTGACGACTCCACACAGAACGACTAGCTCCCTTGACTATTCCAAATTCCTCCTTGGAGTAGGCAACGGAGCTATTCCATCCAAGATGTTTGGAGAAGGCCGTGATTGTGAGGACCTTATTACTCTTCTTGGGCTAAGATATCTCACGACCATAACAGACTTGATCGGTGAGGTTTTTCCACCCCAAATTCTCTGTGACCCCGATCAATGTGCGAGAAGAGCGATTCTTTCAACTATGAACGTGAACGTCAAAGAGATCAATGATCAAATCTTGAACTCGTTGGATGGCCAACTTCATGAGTTGATAAGTGCTGACACTATGGACAAGGAAAACGAAGATGATATGGTCGTGGATGTACAGCTATTACATCAAGCCACTGGCAAAGGAGTACCAGATCATGTCCTGCGACTTAAGGTTGGCTCCGTATGCCTTATCATGAGGAACTTGAATATTGCCGATGGACTCGTTAACGGCACTAAAGTCATTGTGACAGCGATTACCAAACGGCTTATCACTGTCAGACTTCCCGGAGGCACGCAACCTTTCGGTATTCCTCGAATCACCTTTAGGTTTGCGTTGGCCGAAGGGTCGCCGATTCGTGTCTGTCGTCAACAATTTCCCCTCGTGTTAGCGTACTCAATGACTGGCCACAAGAGCCAAGGCCAAACAATTGAGTACGTCGGAGTCGATCTTCGCACGGACTGCTTCACACATGGCCAGCTGTACGTCCTTCTCAGCAGAGTGAGAAGTCCTACTCATATCGTAGTCCTTGTCCAACCTGGAAGAGTCGTTGAAGGGGTCGCCTACGCAAAAAACATTGTGTACAGTGACCTTCTTCTATAACGCCGATTGTGTCATTGGCAGTAAGCTAGGGGGTCTGCTTTAAAAAATTCCCCGTCGTAAGTTGACCGAACCCGAAAATGTACTTTACCAGGCAGTAGGCAAGGGGGCCTGCCTAAAATAAAACTCCCCATTTTAGCTGTTGCAAATACTAGGCAGTAGGCAAGGGGGCCTGCCTAAAATAAAACTCCCCAACATTTTAGCTATTGTAAATACTAGGCAGTAGGCAAGGGGGCCTGCCTAAAATAAAACTCCCCAACATTTTAGCTGTTGTAAATATTAGGCAGTAGGCAAGGGGGCCTGCCTAAAATAAAACTCCCCAACATTTAAGCTATTGTAAATACTAGGCAGTAGGCCAGGGGGCCTGCCTAAAATAAAACTCCCCAACATTTTAGCTATTGTAAATATGGTCTCAACGTTTGCCGGCCTCCCCGTGGCGAGACTGGATATTCCATTCATTCACTGAACGAATGGTTAACTAACAGGCAAACACACATACTATTAATAGTTAAATTAACCTTTCAAACAATACTTTTTGAGGATTTAAATATTTTTTAAATGGGTCTACGTTTGCCGGCCTCCCCATAGCGAGACTGGATGGACCATGCTTCAGTTGATCGAATAATTAACTAAAAACTCCAACATTTTAGCTGTTGTAAATACTAGGCAGTAGGCCAGGGGGCCTGCCTAAAATAAAACTCTCCAACATTTTAGCTATTGTAAATATGGTCTCTACGTTTGCCGGCCTCCCCGTGGCGAGACTGGACATTCCATTCATTCACTGAACGAATGGTTAACTAACAGGCAAACACACATACTATTAATAGTTAAATTAACCTTTCAAACAATACTTTTTGAGGATTTAAATATTTTTTTAATGGGTCTCTACGTTTGCCGGCCTCCCCATAGCGAGACTGGATGGACCATGCTTCAGTTGACCAAATGGTTAACTAACAGGCAACTGAAATCAATTAATAACTTTAGTTTTTTAACAGCTTACTTTTAAAATCACTTTTTCCGTATGTTTTTTTTTTTTTATTAATAATGCTCTATCACTTTTTTTTACTATCACTTTTTCCGTATAAAAACCATGATTTATTATAATACATTTAGTATACAATGTATAGAAACCATGATTTTTAAAAATAAACATTTGTCCTGTTAAATAAATAACATTTTAACGGAAATATTATCAGCAGTGAACTTTTTATATTCAACGAATTGGCCTGAACCGCAAGGGGGTTTGGGGGCGAAGCCCCCAACGAGCAAAGCGAGTCTAATATCTATAAAGCCGCATGTGTAACTCACTGACTCACTCACTCACGAATACAAATCCTAACCCACTTCCAGATGAGCTAGAAACTTGAAATTTGGCACACTTGTAGCTTTTGCTGAGCAACCGACGGGAAAATTCCAAAAATTAATTTTTTTTAATTTTTAACCTTCCAAAAAAATCAAAATGGCGGACGGGAATTTTGAATTGTCTGCAGAGTTTTACTAACGGCTTAATTGTGGGCAAACCGTTGGTTGTAGAACAAATCTGACAGCATATTGCACATTTGTAATTAAATTTCCTAAAATTTTGGTCAGATAAAATTTTTTTGTATTTTTGATAATAACTACGCAAAAAATCGTTTATTTTCACATTTCGTTCAAAAAATTTTGTTTTGTTTTTCGTATTTTACTGCATTATTACGATAATTTAAGAACTTAAACTCCTACACACTACTTAATTTTACTAATTTGTTATCGAAACTACATTAAAATCGATTTTGCACTGTTCATAACCTAGAAAAAATCCAAAATGGCTGACGTGAAAACGTTTATCTTTTTGCAGAGTTGAGGTTTTTGTTTTACTGAAACTTTAATTTTTAGTTTATTTAACACCAAATGTTATATTCAAATTGACAATAAAATTCTACACAAAAAGTGTCCTGTATGTTTTTGTGCTATATACAATAGTTTCCTCAAGAAAAGTCGGTAAACTTGAGTTCTTTCGAAAACATGTGATTTTTTGGAATAATTCCTCCCATTTAAGCATGATTTAAAGGAGCTAAAAACTTAAAACCCAACACGTTATTTACGTTTAGAACGTTGTTATCAAACTGCTATAAACTTTAATTTTTCACTTTTTATAACCTAGAAAAAATTCAAAACGGCTTACGTGAAATTGCTGTACTGTTTGCAGAGTTGAAGTTTTTGTTTTACTGAAGCTGTAACATTAAGTTTAGATAGCATCTAATGACATTTTCAACCTAAAAATTAGATGCTGTACAAAAAATTTAATGTACATACAAAAATCTATGTACCACAAAAGGTATTTACTATAGTTTCCTCGCAAAGTCAGTAAAATTTTATGAAAACAAGAGATTTTTTTTGGAAGAGATCATCCTATTTAATCATAATAAAAGAAGCCAGAAACCTAAAACCTTACATACTATTTACCCTAACATTTCCTGTTACTAAAATGCTATACAATTGGATTTTGCACTTTTCAAAAAAAAAAAAAAAAAAAAAAAAAAACCAAACATAATGGCTGACGAAAATACGGTAACCTATTTGCACAGTTGAGATTTTTGTTTGACAGAATCTGTAATAATTAGTTGGATAACACCTAATGAAATATTCAAACTAACAATTCAATTCTGTGCAAAATGTGTTATAAACTTTTTGTGGTATATTCAATCGTTTCATCACAAAAAGTTTATAAATTTGAATATGTGCTTCCGTTATCAACTTAGATAGTATCAAATAAAAAACTAAGGTAATTTCTTGTGATCATCTTAAATAGAACCCCCCCCCCCAGATCATATTGGAAGCCCCCTGTGATCAACGGATAATCACCCGTTATTCTTAACAATACATTGAAGGATATAGCAGCCTGTAATATATGCAAAGGAGTTCTAAACATTACAAGAAAATCCATTGTAGGCCTAGCAATTGAAATCAGCATTGCATGTAGTAATTGTGATAAAAATAAAACTTTTACCAATTGTAAAGATATTTGTAGACAGGAAACAAACACCAAGTTAGGCCTGAAAACTACCCAAAACTTTTTTGATCTAAATATTAGGTTAGCCTATGGCATGAGGGTAATCGGAAAAGGATATACTTCCGCTCAGAGTTTATGCGGCATCTTGAATATCCCTTCTCCACAACTAAGTATAGAAAACATGAAATGTTTATTAGCCATCACATTGAATTATTGTGTAAAGAGTCTATGACATTGGCTGTAGATGAGGCAGTTGCTGAGTGTGAGGAGCCTAATGACAGACATTTATGTTTGGCAGTAGACGGATCCTGGCAGAAACGGGGCCATACTTCCCTAAATGGAATAGTTTCCGTAACTGCAGTTGATACAGGAAAAGTGTTAGACATTGAAGTAATGTCTAAGTATTGCCAATGCCCAGACAGGACCCAAAATATACATATTGATTCGTGTACTGCGAACTATTTAGGCACTAGCGGAGGGATGGAGGTGAAAGGAGCGATTGATATTTTTGCGCGTTCTGTGTCTTTGTATGATGTAAAGTACACAGAACATCTTGGCGACGGGGACACAAATGCATTCAAAGCTGTTTCTGAAAGCCAACCCTATGGCCCACTTACTAATATTAGTAAATTAGAGTGTGTGGGTCATGTCCAAAAAAGAATAGGAACAAGGTTGCGCAAACTAAAAGAAAGGTCAAAGAAAACGCTATTGTCCGATGGAAAATCACTTTCTGGCAAAAACAGACTGACAGATGCTGCTATACAAAAAATACAAATATATTATGGTTTGGCTATTCGCAGGAACAGTAACAATCTGGTTGCCATGAAGCAAGATGTATGGGCAACTTATTTTCATCTTTTGTCCAGCAATGAAACTCCTAGACACGAACTCTGCCCTAAAACCGATGACACTTGGTGCACGTTTGTAAAAGCAACCCGTGAAAATGATACCTATGACCACACCAAGCACTTCCATTTGCCTGAGGTGATACTTCAAGAGATCAAACCTATATTCAGGGATCTTGCCAAGCCAGAACTGTTGCAAAAATGTCTCAGAGGTAAATCCCAAAACCCCAATGAATCTTTGAACAATGTTATCTGGAGTAAAATACCTAAAAGAACATTTGTAAATCTTGAAACCCTGAAATTTGGTGTATTTGAAGCTGTTTTGACATTCAACAGTGGACACTTAGCTAAAGTAAAATTAATGGAACACTTAGGCTTAAAAATTGGAAGGAATTTACTTCAAACTGCAAGACGTCTCGATTTCGACCGTGTTTCCAAAGCTGAAAAAGCTGTTTCCGATATGGAAAAAAAATTAGACAGTCAAGAAATGTTGCCAAAAGGACGTTAGAGGACTTGTATGAGGCAGAAGATGATCCAGACAATCCTAGTTACTGTGCTGGACATTATTAAAAGTAAGAACATTTATTTATTACATATATTTTTTGTTTTTTTGCTGTTTACCGAAACTTAAATATTTTAAAAATGTATGTTGCATAAAACCTACACCGATTGAGATATCTTAGTGAAATTTTTAACACACATTCCTTGGCTAAAATACTAGTGCCGTAGGAGAGGGTTTTGGGATATAATTATCCTAATTTGATTTAAAAATATTTATATATTAAAATTTTAAATTTTTAAACACAAAAATTTAAAAAATTCATAATTTATTTATTAAAAGAAAAAACTAAAAACCTCTCCTAGGGCACTAGAAAAATACATGATCTTCAAAATAAAACCAAAAGCAGTAAGCTATCTTAAATAGTTTTCAAGTTATGCAACATACAGTTAACATTGCGTTCTTATGGGAGTCGGACTCCCCTTTTAAGTAACAAAATTAATCTATGTTTTAATCCCAATGAATATAACAGACATCGCCTGTATAAAGCACTTTTAAATAGTTCTGAAGATATGACAAACATGTCTATCTTGTAGACGCCCATTTGCCTCACAAATTCCTAAAACTAAAGATGATGAAAGTGTCGCATTTACATCATGTGATCGTTGGTATTATGTTAACAAAAATTGTTTGCCAAAAGATGTTCCAAAAGATACACAAACACTAACAGAGCTAACAGTATACTGCAAACTGTGCCGTTTATACTACAAGAATTATTGTATTCATATGTAAGTAAGACATATGAATCGAATCATGCGAAGTGTGCGGGTAACTATGGTAAGTTGTTACACCTTTCATTTGAATTGTGCAAAACCACGTTCAATCCAAAAAATGATATTTCTCTTTTTATATTTAAAAATCTTTATAATTTTGTATTAATATGTATTGAGCATTTCTTTAAATATTTCTCATATTGGACATGGTACAACTCTTTTAAATGTATTATTTACCATTGTTTTCCGGGTGAAAAATTAATGTTAATAGTCATGTTGCATGACCGTCGTCTCATAAAGAATTTGGAAGTTGACTCGTACATCTCTGAACTCAGGTTAATCCCTGATGTTTAATAATATATAACAATTTAAAACATTTACCTATATAATGAATGGCATAGCTGAAATATTTTTAAGTGTAAATTGTAGGATAAAAGTGGGGGGAAGACTTTTTAATAACATGTTTTTATAAATATGTAAGAAAAACAGTATGAAGCAAAAATAATTGGTGTGGTAGATGCAACATGACATTATAATTTAACACAAAGTATTAGGGATTAATTTGAGATTATTTTAATCCTTGTGTAGCATTAATTAAAATTGGTTTTGAAGAGTTAAATATATATCGTATTTAATATGATTGTAACAACACTGTGAAGTTGGAAAATTATAACTTAGCAATTAATTCATGATATTTCTACGGATGGACATAGCAACCACCATTCTAAACAACGGCAATCACCAGATTTACATGGCGGTTAATAATGTGTTAGCAAGAGTACCGTGGGCCAACCCGGTCTTGGTGCCGGGACTGTTGGGTGATTATAACTTACTTAGTAGATATAATCAGGGATGCCCATCCCCTCCAAAGGCGCTTCCCCCCCAACACATACTTCCCCCCCCCCTCGAATACTGAAGATGTACGTAACTACCGCCCAATAGTAATCCAGCCAGCCCTTGGAAAGGTGTTTGAGTCCCTTGTCATCGACTCTATCAGCTTCTCCTTTAGAAACATATTTACTCCGGAACAACATGGGTTTATGAAGGGTCGATCGACTGTAACAAATCTTGCCTTGTATGAGAGTTTCATTATCTCCTCCTTTAGTGATGGAAAGCAAGTTGACAGTGTTTATATTGATTTTGCCAAGGCGTTTGACACTGTCAGCCATCCTCATCTCCTTGCCAAGCTGGACGCCTATGGCATTAATGGAAGTCTTTTTAAGTGGTTCTCTTCTTACCTAGCAAACCGTAGACTTTCTGTTAAATTTATGGGCGCAACCTCTCGTGAATTTCAAGCTAAATCAGGAGTCCTCAGGGTTCTCATTTGGGGCCCTTTTTGTTTACCATCTTCATAAACGATTTGGTCAAAGTCGTCAAATTGAAATGCTTGCTATTTGCAGATGATGTAAAGGTTTTCAGTTATCATCTGTTCTGGACTGTCAATGTCTGCAGGACTGTCTTCTTGGCATTGAAGAGTGGTGCTCTTCGAATGGAATGAAGCTCAATGCAGGAAAGTGTGGCATAGTAACTTTTCACAGGACGTTTACACCCATTCTACTTGATTATACTCTGTGCAACTCCATACTCTGCCGTAAGACTACAATCCGTGATCTTGGAGTGGTGATTTCTTCTAGTCTGAACCCGGATGATCATGTTGAATCAGTTGTTAAGAAAGCTTCAAAAATGCTTGGACTTGTGATCAGGAAGTCAAGAAGTGGACTCAGTGTTGAGGCGATGAGGATGGTATATGTTTCACTTGTCAGGTCTGTCCTGGAGTACGGAAGCGTTGTCTGGTCCCTTTACCAGCTTGGACATATTCAGAGGCTACAGAGAATTCAAGACCGTTTTGTGAGAATTGTGGGTGCCAAGCTTGGATATAATTACTCTCAGGTGCCATTGGAAGTTGTAGAGAAGAGTCTGGGGTTGGATCCTTTGATGAAGAGAAGACAAATGCATGATTTGGTGTTCTTGCAAGGAATCCTCAGAAGTGAAGTTGACTGTCCTGAATTGCTTGGCCTTATTGATATAAAAGTACCGCATTTACCCGATCCAAAGACATTTTTCGTCACCATCAATGTTCCACAAACTATGAACGCCATAGCATCATTCCCAGACTTCATGAACTTGGAAATGTTGTTTCTCCACATCACGACTTCTTTTGTAACAGTGTGGCATCCCTCAAGAAGACTTTCTTGCTTTTGTAACGGGTTCATCAATTGGTACAGCCTGTAACAGTTGTAGCGTTTTGTCATCTGACGATTGTTACTTAGATTTTGATGTAATTTTGATGTATGATCTGATGAATCTTGCACGTGAATTTTTAAGTATTTAGCTTGTGAGATGGTGTGAGTGTATTTTTGCTTGCTTGTTGAATGTATGTCGACTGTATGTAATGTATTGGAGTTAGAATGTTTCTCTTGTGTGCTTGATTAGGAATACGACTGTTATAAGTTCATGGGTGCGAGTGTGATTGACAGTTTGCTTGCTCTATTGTATGTAGAATGTCTGATATTTTATTATGTATTTATTTTTTCACTATGTATTTTCTTATGAAATTAGTGTCATATCCGTTAGCTATTTGTTATATTTATTCATATTATTTAGTTATATTATTTAGTTATATTATTTACTTGATTATTGTATGGAGAATGAATTAATATTTCAAGTACAGTATGTTCTGGCTTTGATATGTTACTGTTTATGTTATATATATTTTAAACTAGTAATGGAGTATATGTTGTTATGCCTGTTATACACTTGAGTATGGTTATGTTGTAGTGTTCTCTTCATATTTTGCATGCTCAATTCCTATTATTTCTTTGGTATTCCTATGGCTTACTTTGTTATATTTTTGTTAGCACTTCTGTTATTTAGTAGCGTATTGCTGGTCACTTATTGTTAGATTTATCTTATGTATTCGTTATTGTTAGCTTAATCGTAGTTTTTCAAAACTGGATTGTTTATACTCATTTATTATTGTAAAAATGGTGTATACCGTATATAAATAAATAAATAAACACATAACCTCTTCCATTTCAAAGAGAAAGTTACCAATATTCACTGCATGTTTTTCCAAATAATTAAAAATATATGTATATAGTTAATTTTTATGTATTTGTTGACATTTAATTATTTGAACATTAACATTTCTTCTGTTAATTTAAGAGTCTGCAGAGGATGTTGGTCATGTTGGCTTTAATGCCAATAGAACAATATTTGTTAACACATTGACAGCGAAGGACGTCTTTAGACGTCCAAGACACACTCATGTGTAGCGCAGGACGTCCTAAGACGTCCTTGTGTAACGCTAAATGTATGGGCCTTGTGTCGCCTGAGTTTTCATAGTAGGGAATTGAAACTCTGTCAGCCTTTAGGGAACATACTGTAGTATGACGTAATCATCATCGCTTGCCATTCCTGCCTGCACGATTGGTGGCGTTCACCGTGGAGAGTCTGTGAACCTTCTAGTATAAACAGAACAGTCCGGCGCGCACAAGGTCGTACTTCCGTTGTGATCTAGCCTATTTCGCGGGCTGTTTTTGTAATTTTTAGTGCGTATTTGTGTTGTGCATCACATACGATAGTGCGGGATTGTCATCTGAAACATGGCTTCAACGTCTGGCATGGCAAATGGGGAGAGTGAAGAAGAGAATGAATATTCTGATACTACAACTGACACCGGTGATTCAGAATCTGACGATGACGTCCCTATTCATGGAAATGACTACTTACCAAACTGGCAACCTCATACATTTGGACTTAGGGAGCTTCCCTTTACCAAAATTCCTGGACTTCGTGTTCCACCCCCTGGTTTGAATTCCCCTGTGGACTATTTCTTTTTACTGCTTGATGTTTT